>JAGSMP010002365.1:0-44507 GCA_029286625.1 Parnassius orleans | reverse complement strand
TCAGAGGCCTGAAAACTAAAACTAAAGACTTGAGACTTGCAACGTTGTTGGGAGACTACGATGTTATTGTTGGGACTGAAACCTGGTTGGATGACAGCGTTTACGATGACGAGCTATTAGCAACAACTATTATGTATACCGTGAGATCGCCAATCAACCAGCCTGGCCGGAAAAGGTGGCGGAGGCGTTTTGATCGCCGTTTCCATTAAGTACCACTCGAAGAATGTTTCACTATGAAAGCACTGGAGGTTTGTGGATATCAGTAAGCCATCGACAGATAAAGCGATTTTAATTGGTGCCATTTACATACCACCACCAATAACTGTGTCGTCACTCGAACCTATTATCGACAACTGCAGTGATGTGATTTTATCTCATTCCGGTGATGTGATTGTTTTAGGTGATTTCAACCTCGGATTTATAGACTGGAATAAAGATTCAAGTGGATGTTGTAACTTGACTCCATTAAATTATCAGTGTAGCTTAGGGTACTTATTGATTGATTTTATGTCGTTAAATAATTTGTCTCAGTTTAATCATGTTGCAAACCATAACAGTCGTATCTTAGATCTCGTCCTAAGTAACTTAGACAGTATAATAGTCGATAATTGTATTAATCCGCTCTGCAAATTAGATTCACACCATCCAGCTCTGTCGATTGGGTTCAGTTTAAATAAGTATCACTCTTTACGTAACAAGTAATTTGCAACGTATAATTACAAAAAAGCTGATTATGCAATTGTAAAAAGTAAATTAAGTCATATCGATTGGGTCAAAGAACTGTCGGATCTGGATGACGTTGACATCGCTGTTTCAAAATTTTATCAACATATACATGATGTTATTCAATCAACTGTACCCAGAACTAAACGTCGTAGTCCGAAATATCCACATTGGTTTACAGGAAACCTTATAAAATTAATAGCCAAAAGCTGCTTTCATATGGAGCGAAACCCAACAACAATCCTTTAATGAATGTAAACATCTTCTTACTAATCCTCCAATCTTACAATATCCTAACTTCAAAAGGAATTTACTAACCACAGACGCTTCGATAAACGCCTTAGGTGTTGTGTTATCGCAAGGTGAAATAGGCACGGACTTGTTAGCATATATATGACTCGAACACTCAATAAAGCTGAAGCCAACTATTCCACTATCGAAAGAGAGTTATTAGCTATCGTTTGGGCCGTCAAACATTTTAGACCCTATTTGTTTGGTAGGAAATTTAAAATTGTAACTGACCACAAACCGCTTACATGGCTTTACTCGATAAAAGACCCTGGGAGTCGGTTAGTTCGTTATGACTTAAACTCGAAGAGTACGAATACGAAATAGTATATAAGGCAGGTAAAACAATACTAATGCAGACGCTCTCTCAACGCCCACCAATTCTCCACACGAACATATATAATCCAACAAATAGCGACAAAAACACACTTCAGAAGACTATTTACAACTAAACTTTCAACACTACTTAGAAATCGACTCTCACACATTTAATACTCCATATCTCCACATTTCACCAGACTGCCTCTAAACGAACGTCATAAAACATTCTTATCCCAATCTTGTCAACATTCCGATAAAAATACCTTTTCAACAAGCAATTTCCACTTGCTCAAGTGGACCCATATTTAAATAAACCAAAACACTTTACGAAACCGATTTATTAGTTTCGGATAAGAAACAAATATTATATTTGGCTGTTCGAGACCCAGTCACTTCGATCCTTGGGATTATGAAAGCTATTTTAAAATATTACTCGTTTGCCTACACAACCATAAATTAAAATCACTTTACATTCCAAATCTAAAAAAGGACCCCACTTGTAAACTTAAAGGAAATGAATGGTTACACATCACAGCTTATTTAGCAGGCATTTACGAATGCAAAATCACCATGTGTGAAAATAAAGTTAAAACTCCAGCTCCAGAAGAGATAGCATCAATCCTGAAAACCTTTCATGATGATCCCCTATCAGGACGTAGTGGCATTATCGAAACAACACACAAAATACGATCTGAATATTTCGAAATGACAGAAACTATTAAAATTATATAGATAATTGCCAAACATGTCAACAAAACAAAATTCAACCCAAAACATATAAAGCTCCCATGTTTATTACTTTTTCTATTGAACCTATGAACATGCGTAACTATTGAGTTTCTTATTCAGACATAAATAATGAATTTAATAAATATATACTCACATTACAAGATGACTTAACTTGTTTTGTTCAAGCATACCCCATTCAAGACAAACAAGCAACTACAGTAGCCAAATCTCTTTAATTTTCTGTCAACATTACGGTGTACCTAAACGTTTCCATTCCGATCAAGGTACAGAATTTTTAAATAGCGTGATCAAACAATTGATGAAATTACTAGGATCCACACAGTTAGCACCGCATATCATCCTCAAACTAACGGTTCATTAGAACGATTCCACGCAACATTACGCGATCATCCGAATGTACCAAAAGTAATTAATTAATCTGGGGATCAAATTGTGCCATTTGCCGTTATGTGCCATAACATCAATTAATCAGTCTACAAAATTTTTACCTCATGAATTACTCTTTGGTTACAAACCGCGTTCTCTATATTATTTAAAAGCAAACGACGACTACACAACTCATGTCCCCGAGATTTAAACGAAAGACTCAGGTATCACGGAACATAGCCCGCCAAAATGTAGAGTCAATGAAAGAAACCAAGAGCGAGACGACAGCAATATTAAAAATATAGCCAATTTAACGTAGAAGTTAAAGTTATGTAAAGTCCCTAATCCAACAACTTAATAGCCTATGGGACGGGCCTCATGTTATTGTTAGAATAGGTTTTAATGAAAATTATATTATACAAAAATCTGAAAAAAAAAAACAAATAGTGCATGCGAATCGCTTAAGACCATTGCATGACTTCATTTAATAATCATAAGATTTTATTCTAAGACTAGATCGTAATTATTCATAAATATTTAACTTTAAATCTATTTCAGGGTGCAACGAATAATGGCACACCTAATAAAACCCTTAGTTTAATTGAAAATCTTTTATATCCTTTAAAAACTCATACATTAATTTTACTATTTTTTTTTAAATCATTTTACAAAGTTTATCTATTTTCTAAAATTATTATATAATTAAATTTAAAGAAATCAAAACAATTAACTAGGTTTATTTTAATTGTCAATTACTCCACACTTTTGATGAGATACCACATAAATCCTATTCCTTCTAATTCTGGACTCTATTTCGAAAACAATGGTGAAATATTAATATCTGAAAATTCCTGGAAATTTATCGTATATCGTAATCTTGAACCTTTATTCCTGAGCTCACAACTCTATCAAAAGACTTATAAATAACTATCAATATTTCATTACCACACATTCAAATTTACCTAACATTAAAACTAATACTTCATTTATAAAATAAACATAGACAGAATAGATTCTAGACTCGACGAACTTAATTCTTACACACAACAACAAACAGATCCAAACGCGTAACGCGTACGTACAGTCAGTAATCTTAGAGTACTGAAACAATTCAGCAGTTTAGGTACACGTTTAAGTCTAGACTTCCCTATCGGACCGCATTTCCTAGACGTGTAAATGTGTATTGGTAAGTCAGCTGAACATGGTGGGTGTAACGTGGGGCCAATTTTTGTGGTTAGCTAGGGGTTGGAAATGAAAACTTGTTAGTTTGGTTGGTATTCAACCTCTGGTTCCCATGATTTATTCCGATTATTTATTAATGCTGAACGTTCGGATAAAGAATGTTCGTTAATTATTTCATACACTGTTTTCATTTGCTCTCGGTGTGTTAGTATGTATTGCTGCAGTAAATGTTTTGCCAAGCCGATGTCGATTGGGTTTTCTTGGGTTGAAATTTCCATGACAATATCGTAAGGCCTACATTTAGTGAAACTGTGTACAGAACTATTGTATCCTAAGATAGCATAGGGCATTAGGTTTACTGCATGTTCGTCTTTCCTTTGTAGTTTTAGAATTCGCGAATGTTCCAGTATAGTCAGTGAGATAACTCTATGTCCGCTGTCATTAGGACAGTGGGCTAACGTTTTATGATGGTTAATTTTGTGTAATTGTACGAACTCAGTGAATAGCTGGTTCGTAAATTCGGTCTCATTGTCGGTGACAATAGTAAGAGGAAGACCATGATGCGATTACAGAAGGTAAGTAGGCTTTGCAAAATGCTCAATGCCGTTCCGTCTCTTAAATGATACGCTTGAGCATATTTGGAGTATACATCTATAAATGTGAGATACTTTTCATTATGTACTGTGAACATGTCTATATCGAAAGGTTTGGTAGCGGGGGGAAGGATATTGAGTTGAGGTTTTATAGGTTTCCTATCGTACTTAGCCTGACCACATATGGTGCATACATTAATATATTTCGTAATGTGTTCTCTCATTTTAGACCAATAATATCGTTTGGAAAGGGTCAGGAAACTCTCGTTGATACCGCGATGGTTGGTTTTACCTTAGTGGTAGTTCTTTATTATTGATTTTTGTTACAAATATTCTTTTACATTTTCGACTTCAACTTTAGTTAAGACAAGATTCATAGATGAGCTTTTAAATTTATCTTGTAAGATTGGAATGACGTCATACATGCAAAGAGGGGGGTTATTAATAAACCGGTTTTGACTTTTGGTTAACGTATTCTTTTATGGCGTTGACAAAGTCTCTGCTTCCATTTCCGTTGTCTTATCTGTACAGCTGTTCGAGAATGTGTCAAAGATGTGACCAAACCTTTGATACACATACTGAAACAACTGTGTTCATCTTTTATGTCGCCTACAATTGTTAATATTAGCTGTCTGTGGAATTTATTAAGAGGTTCGTCGGTGATAGAATTTCGAGGTTCGGATTTTCTTGGCTTGTGTGGCCATTTGAGTCGTCGAGCCAGTGCTGAGGGGCTGTTTTACTGATGGGTTAGCTAACATAGAACATGATTCTTCGTTATGTATTTCACCCGTGAAGCGCATCGGCATTGGTGTTATTTTTCCTTTTATATGACAGAAAAATCATTCGCTTAATTTTAATTCCACCTAGTAAGTCGCGAGATCGGTTCCTTAAGATTCATTACCCACTGAAGGGTTTATGATCAGATAAGACTTTAAAATTGCGGCCAAACAGATAGGGTCTAAAGTACTTGGTTGCCCACACAGCCAGCGGAGTTCTTTTCTATAGTGCTGTAGTTCACTTCGCTCTCATTTAGGTTCTAGAAGCGTAACATTCAGGTTTGTCTGATCTATGGGTCCCTGAGATAGGATGGCTCTATCGCTACATTGGATGCGTCAGTGGTTAGGATGAATTCTTTGTTGAAGTCAGGATATTGGAGGATTGGGTTGGTCAAGAAAGTCTTGCACTTTTGAGCAGTTAATATAGTCTGTGTCAAGGTTATTTTTCGTCCCTTTTGAGACATTAGTGTCAGAGGTTTGCAATTCAGCAAAGTCTGGGATGAACTTCGATACTAACCTATAAGGCCTAAAACTGTTTAATTTCTTTGCGGTATTGGGTAATGGATACTTCTCTGAGGATATTTTGCTAAGTTTGGCTTAATGACATATTTACTAATTATATATCCTAAATAAGCGGTTTCCAATTTAAGACACTCCAGATTTATCCATTTGTATTTTAAAATTGGATTTCCGTAGTTTCTGAAATACTTTCTCAAGATTTACCATGTGCTCTTGCAAAGAAGTGCTGAACACAATAATATTATCTAAGTACACTAGACAAACTGTATTTTGGGTCGCGCACGTTATCCATGACACGCTGAAACGTAGATGGCGAGTTCTTTAAGCCATGGGCTTTCGCCAGAACTCGAAATGCCATGTTCAACGTTGAATGCTGTTTTCGGGATGTTACTAGGGTAAAATCCACTGGCTAAATCAAGGGTTGTGGTATTGGCAATTTCCTATTGTCTGGTACATCCGATATATTGGGATTGGGTATTTATCATTAATGGTTTTTCATTTAGCTTCTTAAAGTCGACTACGAGTCATTTAGTCTTGCCTGACATCAACTTTTTGGAACTATCCAGATGGGAGAGCTCCATGCAGATTCGGATGGACAGGTATACACTCTAAGATTTTACTGATTTGTTGTTTAAATTCGTCTCTATGAACGTAACCGATAGCTTTTAGTATATATCGGTATCATCAGTGGTCCGGATGCTATGCTTCATTTTTTAGTAAATGTTAGTTGTTCGCCTTCTATATAAAAAAAGTCAGCGTATTTGGCACATAATCTATCTAAATTAGCGCGTTCTTCGGCATTCAGATGTTCGATGCGTAAACGTGATAATATTTGTTTGTAACGTGAAAGTGGTTGAACTCCGTGAGAGGACTCGATGTTGTACGTCTCGGCACATATTGGGCGATCTAGGGAGAAAATTATATCGTGCTGAGTCGGGTTAAATACCTATAATACCGCGGTTATTCGACACTAATGTTAGACATTCGTTTATGACCCAATTAGAGATATACTGTTTGCTAACTAAGGCTTGTCCGTCATGGACATTAATAGGTAGTTTTATCAATTTTGAAGATTGGGATGGTATCACGTCCTCGTAATAATTAACATTCCCAGAGTTATACATTAAGATAGGGTTGTTAGCTAATTGTGTTACAAGAAATCTATCCTTTAGATCTATTCTAGCTTCCCATTTCTCTAATAGGTCGAGACCAGTAAGGCCATCAAAGTAATCGTGAAATTTATAAATATATAATTTAATACTATCAGGCTCTTGGAATTCGGAAAAGCATGGAATAGTTATCGAATAATTATTCCTAGTTGTAGCATGCACATTGGTTACCTGGAACGGATCATAATTTAAAGGTATGTGTGAAAAATATTTTTGTGGCTTCTGGATTTATGAAGGACTGATTCGCTCCAGTATTGATTAGAAATTTTAACGGAGGGTTAGAATACATATATATATGGCTGTCTCTGCGTATGTAAGTTTACTTCTATTTTGGCTTTTGAAGAACGAGTCTTTTGAAAATCCTGAGTCAAACTGCTTGTAGAAGGTTGGCAGTCTACGTCATCTTGTTCGTTTCTCTCAGTTGCGTCATGATATTGGTACTGTGTGTCGTCATAGTTATAGGTCACAGTATCGGTATAGTCATTATCATTAAAGTCGTAATAGTCGTATTGGTGGTCAGGATAATAGTAACTATTATTGTAATCTGTAAATACGTTAAAATGCATTTACTTTTGAAGTAATTTGAAGATGGCGGGTTACCATGTTTGTAATCGTGACCAGTCAGACCTGTCGGAGGCATTGGTTTAGGTACGTAATGGCTAACGCCACTCATAGGCTTGGGCCTGAGTCATGGGGTGGATTCTATTTGTTAATCTAAACGTATTATTAGGGGTGTGTAATTGGGAAGCGCGGATCATTTGATTGAGTTCGCGTAGGCATGTTATACGGTGGTGGCACGTTAAGGCTTTTTGTTGTGGTACATTTAAAGGTCATTGGCATTAATTTTGGGAAAACTAAATGGTTTTGCAAGGAGTAAGGTCATATGGCTAAGCTGGAGAGGCTCAGGTGCTTGAGGTTTTCTCTCAGCGAAGACTCACCGCGTTGTTGCAAGTACATAACGTTCAGTTCTTCCCGCCAACTCCAAGGCTTTTCTCAGCGGTATCAGGACGCATGACATTCCTGAGCCAAGTGGCTCCTTTAAACCGCATACAGCTTGCTTCGTTCATTTTGTGATATACGTTTGGCTTCTGTTGTAGTATGCAAGGTTTCATGAAGCGTAACATACGTCATGATAGTGCTGAACAGTGTCTGACATCGTGCATAAAATTCTTGGGAGAGCTGTTTCCTGAGTAGCTAACGGTCATTGTAGAACACCCTTTCGTCTCTTTGATTCGAAAAGTTATTCATTAATGCTGTGCAGTGCCATGCCAGCTTTCAGGAATACCATTTGAATTTAAAGTGGTCGCACGGTCCAGTTATTTTATTTAATACCCGTTAAGCAGGCATAAGTTCGATAGTTCACTGCCAGGATCATTACTTAGGTATGCATTTTATTTGGTCATAATTTTATAAATCTAGTTAGTACATTAGGGTTGCCGTCGAACTCTGGCACTGGGCGTAAAACTTTAACAATAGTATCAGGGTCGTTGGCCATTTTTTCCTCGGTAATTATATCTAACTCTAAATAACATCTTAAATCTCTATTATAATCTAAGCTCTGTCTACGTGCTGCCTACGCGATGTAGGGTCACAGTGGGATGATTTCCTGGATGGAAAATTTCGACAGTAAAGATTTACACTAGGGAAAAGGCAACACTAGATAAAATTCTGATGTACTTATAAATTTCATCTCGGTTTTCTCGGGATCGATGTCTTGATGTATCCTCTTGGCTTGCAGTTGGTCTGTAGTAGATCCGAATACTCGTTTAAAGCTTGAAAACTACGATAGCCTAACTAACTTTTAGGTATCTGCCGACTGCGTTACGTTAACTGCAGCCGAAGGACCCAAAAAACCGAAACTAATTTAAAATACTTTATTATAATACAAAATTACAATATAATTACTACAACTAAAATAAAAGTGAATCAGATCAATGCTAGATCTAGAATGAATTTTAATTATTAAAAATAAAGTAAAGGTATATTGCAGAGCTCCGATTGCATCCGTTGACGTCAATGCTTACGTTCTGCTGAATTGCGCCTCGTGCCGCTCTGCAATGTATCAGGTCGCTGCTGTTTAGGCTCTTTACCTATGAGGCTATGTTATAAACTCACTGCTATGACGGCAGAAACAGGTAAGGAGAATGAAATAATTTACCACAATGAGAGCATCCACTTTTCTGCCACCAGGGCGGCGCGACTAGAAAGTGAGGAGTGAATTTGTTCAGAAAATGTAAAAGTTATTGTTTCTTTCTGTACTATTAGCTATATTTTATATTAATAACATTAAAAATAAATAAACCAAACTACAGATATTCATAAAAGTAGAAAAATAAAAAAAAAAGTTAAAAATGTGCAAAAAATTAAAGAGCAAACCACTGACGCATTGTTTTGTGTATTAATACTCTAGAAACTTTTATTAAAAAACAACTTCTCAATTAAATTACATTGTGTAACAAAAAACTTTACCTTAATGTCAACTAGCGACATCTGGTGAGCAGAAAATTATTAGCCCTCATTAGTAAAATACCACTAGTGACCACTAAGTGAAATAGGTAAATGAAAATAACCTTTGAGAATGAGGTGGTCGTCACCTAGCTTTTTCAATAATATTTCATATAAATATAGTGGTAGAGCTATGCTGCAGCTATATTAGTAGTATAGCTGTAGCACGAATGGGTCGGCTCGACCGGGGAAGGACCACGCTCTCACAGAATACCAGCGTAAAATAGCAGCTTAACACTGCTGTGTTTCGTTTGGTGAGTGTAAAAAACCGGAGACCCTTTTTACTGAAAAAGAGGCATTCCATCTTAGTCCTCACGGGTAACAACGCATCTGCATTTTGAGTCACTAGGATAGATGTAAATGTCTATGGGCCACAGCAAACACTTACCATCAGGTGGACTGTGTGCTCGTTTGTCACCCTATCCTATAAAAAATAAAATGTCATTGTGTGTGTAAAATGTCATAAAAGATTTCACTGGGCATCTTGCTGGTCTTTTCTAGGACACAGGTATTTTCAGAAGTAGAAAACAAAAAACTTATTTCGATAAGTACGAGTATACACATAAATCTATATTGAATTAAAATATTATATTCCAATAAAAACATTTTTAAACAATTCAATAATACTTCAAACTAATCGGCAACAGGTTATAGTAGTAGCCTATTGAGTTTTGGTTTTGGATTGTAGAAAAGTAAAGTTAGGCTAACTGCACAGCACATCATGCCATAGATTTTAATATGTTAGACAAAGCATTTTCATTACATGAAATTATTATTAAAACTCAGAGGAGTAAGAGAGGAGGGTATGTTATAAAGAATAAGTACGCAATTTCTTTTTAATATAATTTTATTATACACATTAGGATTTTTATTACCTTAACTTTATTAACTTATAACTAAAATTAATATATTGTAAGAAACTATTCCACTTCTGATGTTAGAAATTATTCTCAAAATATTTAAATAAAAGAACACTACTCGGTAATAAACCCTGCTTACTATCAGGACCCCAATTACATGATAACACCAAAGTATGCAAACCAACAGCATCACTACTCATCTCAATGTAACACAGGGCAGCATCTCAGTAACACGACCTTCCTTGCCTACACCAGTAGAATACCCCAACGGGCATAGTAACGACAGTGGGACATTTAGAATTACAGACTGATGCCTCTTAGTCGCCTGTGCGATACTATACTGCTAAAACAAGTGGGAGAATACTATTCTACCTTCATTTGTTCGTATTTCTTTTATTTTTTCCCTTTCCCAACAATATACACTCAAGGGCGGATCCAGGATTTATTTCTGGGAGGGCACATGGGCCATGGGTCAAGTGTCAATTATGAGGGACTCGTAGTATACCACTATGGTGTTATACTATGTTTTTTTTTGGATCTATTCTTTGTCAATTAAGTACAAGGATATCTGCAAAAATACTTGTAATAAAGATTACATAATGAGATGTTACATGTTTATTAGAGATAGCTTTCTTTTATGTTTTCTGCTGAAGATATCGAGTAATTCTTCAGCGTTCATCTTCATGTAATCTCTTTCTTCTCTTTCTGTATGAATATGCATTAAGTCCAGTCCATTTAGTCAATCTTTTCTCATACTGCTGCGAAAAGACAAATATTGCGACCGGCGTAAGGTGGAAAAAATTGCTCGGCAGTGCTGGTTGTTACATGAAACGTTCAAAATAATTACAGTTCTTATATTTGGCAAAGCCGCTTTTTATAGGCATCTGCTGGTGTTTTAGGATATTTTCTCTCATCTGATGCCAAATTTGTAACATTACAATTGCAATGCTAAAAACAAGGTAGATCCTCTTTATATACTTAGCACTCTGCAAAACATCCTCTGTATATTCATAAATTAAGTTATGGGACAGCAACTTTTGCAGCTTTCCTATTCTTTGTAGCTGAGCTCTGGAAAACCTAAACGACAATTCATTTATATATAATCAAGAAAAGGAATATACATTGAGAGTCGGTAATATTCTTCAACATACTGAGTCTGAATCTGATCTATTTGTTTCACGGCCGGTTATTCTACGTACCGTTCAAATTTCGTTATCGAGGATCTCAGCTTTATTAAAAAGTTTTTTATATGTGTCCGTACTAGTACAACGTTGCCTCTGCAAGTTGGACAGGCTGAGTTGCAAAAAGTACATCAACTTTAATGGCATGTAAGGATCGAGATAAAGGGAGCGTAATTACCAAAATATCTGTGAGTCGGTCCTCTTGATCGGCCATTGTTTGCAAAACTCCAGGAAGACATGGCAGGACTTCCAAAAATGTTAAAACCGATTCATCTCATTCTACCCATCTAGTTTCACACTTTTTTTAATGAAATAGGTCTTTACATTTGAAATTGCCGTTCTGCAGTACTGGCGATTTCAAATCAAAATAATTTTTGTTTGGCTAAGAATTCTAATTTCAAATTAATTTTATTTTTTAAAGAATAATTTTTTCAAATAAGTCATTTGTTTATTTATTAGCGTTATGTTTTCATCGCATTTCAATCTTTTACGTTATCATAGATACGTTAAAAATTCGAGTAATTATGGAATATAAGTACCATCGTGGCAGCAACGCGGCACAAGCGACACGCAACATTAACGACATTTACAGAGCGAATACTACTACAAACGATGCTGGAAATCAAAATGAACCCCGTGGTCGTCCGAAAACTTTGGTCGACAATGACGAATTAAATGCGATTGTGGAAGAAAACAGACGATCATCAGCGCGAGTACGCATCGAGACATGCCTTGCACTGCTCAACAGGCACACAAACGATGGAATTTTGAACCGCATTGTTACTTGCGACGAAAAATGGATTCTGTTTAACAATCGCAAGCACTCAGCAAGTTGGTTGGATACTGTTTCAGCAAATTATGGATGTCGCCACCGGAGGACAAAAAAAATACAAATTACTTTTAATAAATTTAATTTAAAAAAACTGTTATAAATATATTAGTAATAAAGGAACTAATACTAATTAAGTGTACACTTGTTCGATGCTACAAACGAAGTGAAGTGGCATTGTGGAGTTTCGTATATATAATGCTGTCGGATGACGCTGCGGGCGTCACTGTGAATCCACGGTAGCCACATTTCCCATCAAGTCAGCAGAATTGCCTCGCTGCATTAGGTTTCTGGTAAGGTGCTATGTCGGTTGACACCGCGTGCGTCATTGTGAGTCCACGGCGACCAGTTTCTTATCAAGTCAGCAAAACTACTTCGTGGAAACAATATTGAAATGTTGTGTGGAAATATGAGGTTGCCGCTTGGTTCACGGTTTTGAGGGCATCCATATAACACCTCCCCTGAGAACAGTAACTTTCTGAGTCTTGAGATGGTGAAATATTGCTGTCTACTGTGGTTAAATTTTCAGGTTTCGCGTAGATGTCTTCTTTGGATGGGGGTTGCGACGCTTTTTTAGTGCACTGCAATAGTCCGTAACGTTTTAAAGTAACAAGGCTTGTAAGTACCAGTATACTTAATATCATTACAGTGTAAAGTGGAATGGTCGTATGGTATAGGTATTTCGACGTAACTTTTGGTCAACTTGTAAAATCGGTTGAGACATCAGATTATGTTGAATTTCATGTAATCTCTTTAAATCAATAGATTTGAGATGTATATGAGACGAGTTATCCAGATGAGTAGCTAGGTTATAGGTAAGCTTCGTGATTTTCAAAGGCTGCCCTTTCACTCGGTCGTTGATGTTAGTGATGGTAAACTCCGTAGTATACAGAAAACAATTCATTGGGAGGGTAACCAGGTAAGTACCATTTAAGATGCTGTAATCCTCTCCTTACGCACCAGTATGTATCTTCGTGGCGTTAGGGAATGACAAGACGTAATATTTCTTATCAAGTTCCTCTAAAGCTGTTCTGGACAGGGTGACGGTGGTCATGTGGCAAGTCTTGCTAAGGGATTGATTGATGATAAGTTCTTGCATGCAATCTGGATGCCGTCGAAGCTGGTGGTCCATCTTCTCACTATAAAGGTATAGAGGTACTGTATTTCAGGCATTCAGCCTCTATGTACACATAACCTTTCCTGTTTGTTGCTATTAATGGATAAGGAGGGATGAAAGCCTGCCGTATTATTAGGAGCTACACATAGTTTATATAAATCCTAAGTATCTAGGGCGAATATAGGTAATTTAAATATAATTATTATCTTATTTCCCGAATAATAATAGCCAGGTTTTATTATATCATAATATTCTCTAGGTTCTAATTCTAATATATGTTCTTTACTGTATATGAGACTAATTTATGAATCATGCTACTAAGAACCCGACTCTTAACATTGAGTGGTGAGTACTTGAGGAACAGATGAAGCTAACATATTTTCGATCCGAGTCGGCTTGTCTAATATGTCGTCTATGTTTTCCGTTATAATAGCTAAATATTGGGCGAACTTAGCGAATTTCATGAGACTCGAATCTCTGTAAGCATCTGAATCTAAAATAATTTTTAAAGTTTCATTTATTTTTATTTGATTTTCAATTAATTTAGTCTTTAATTTAGAATTCTGGGTCATCCACTCGTTATTTAAGTTTGTATGGGTATTAAAATGACTGGTAGTTATTATTATTATCCTGAAAAATTTTGATAGCATTATCATACCTTATAGCGTCTGAGTTGTCTAAGTTTCCGGTGATAGTCTTAACAATTGAACCTAATCCATTTATGAGACCTCTTTTTATGCGTGTTGGCTGTATATAGGCTAGGCGCTTAACTTTTAGTAATTTAGAAGACAAATATTCTATTTGAAGTTCGTATAGTATGTAGTATCATTTTTCAACTAAATTTTGAATTTTGCTAATTGTACTTGTAATTCTATTTTATCGCTAATGTCTTTAAGTTGTATAACCTGCAGGAATGTATGGTAGTGCGTAATTAACCTTGTCGATCCGAGTCGAAATGGTAGTAATCCAGGACCATCATCAAGGCTCTCAATTGTTGCCCCTGAATGGTTTCTGGGCCGTTATCAAAGGAGCAGTCAGGACCAGAAGCACCCGCAACAATTGGGCACTTTAAGGACTTTAACTTATTTTTAGCGACAGGTCCACGTTTTTCGATGTATATATGAATGGGCAAATCTGCGAGAACAGTATCCTGAGTATACCTTGGGGCTAACTTTTGCCGGCTTGCTGAGGGCTACTTATAAAGACGCGTTGTTGAGGCTGGTATTCAATTTCCGGTTCGCGGGTTTTATTCCGATTCTCTTTTATATCAGTACGCTTATCTAGGGAAAAATTGTTAATTGCGTCATATACTAATTTCATTTTCTCTCGATGATTTTGGACGTATTGTTGCATTAAATGTTTAGTCATATCTACGTCAAATGGATCTCGTGGATCGAAGTGGCCGGTTATAACGTCATACGATTAGAAAAGCTATGGATGGATATATTATACGCTAGAATTCCATAGGGGATGAGATTAATTATATCCTGATCTTTGTGACTTAATTTTAAAATACGAAGATGTTCCAATAGTGTGGAGTGGAACCTTTCTACAATACCGTTATCTTTAGGGCTGTGCAATGTCCGGTGATGATGTATTTTGTGTAATTTAGTAAATTCGTTAAATAATTGGTTTGTAAGTTCCGTGCCGTTATCTGAGATTATAGTTAAGGGAAGTCCGTGATGTGTGCAAAATTTGAGTAAAGCTTGTAAAATGCTGATCGCAGTTCCGTCGCGAATATGGTATGCTTGTGCATACTAGAAAATACATCAACGATTGTTAAATATTTTTGCCTTGAATTGTAAGTAGGTCTATATGAATTCAAGAACTTCGTTGCCGAAACTAAATTAAATTGTTGCCTAATAGGGTTTCGATCGTATTTCACTTAACCTCAGACACTGCAGTTATTAATAAACTTTTTAATGTCGTCCTTCATTTTGGCCAGTAGTAGCGACGACTAAAAACAATGACATTCATTGTGCCTGGTGGTTAGTTTTGCCTCGTGACAATGTTTTAATATCTCTTGTTGTCTAAGATACTCCTTCGTTCTCTACTTCGAACTTAGCTAGTACTAAATTCATGGAAGAGCTCTTAATTTTCTTGGATGATAGGTATGATATCATTACATAGCCAAGGACGGTTTATGAGCAACGCGGTTTTAATCAGTTTTTAATCGGACCTTGCCCTACAGATTTCTACAAAATATTAAAAGTCAGCAGTACTTCATCCTAACACATTAGCTAAGAGTTTTTTAATTCAAAGTAATGTTTTCAAGTAGAAAACATATTTTATATACGCACAAACGAAGCAGACTCAACAACTTTATCACTTATAACTTTAATGTCTAACAAAAGTAATACACGAGCAACATGATTGAAAAAAATTAATTCACTTTTTATTTAACATTGCCAATTTCAAGAATAAATAAAACATTAAAAAGGAATTATAGTCAGCCGTATCGTCGTAATTAGTAACAAAATTATTACTTTAAAAATTATAGGAAGTCCTTTAGCGTTGGACCAGGACACCATCACGCTCTTTCCGACATGCGCGTGACATTCAGACGCAACAGGGTATCATTACAGCTGAAACAAATTTATTTATTAATAACCAGCGGACCGGAACCGAAAATTTAATAATAATAATTGGCGATGTAACCTTTTCGTATAAAATGACAAAGTAAAAACCCAAACCAGCAAAAAAAACAAAAAAGCAAAATTAACATTTATTACTAAATAAAATAATTAATATCAAAATTACTTACCACACTTAAAATAACAAATATTTTCACACAGCAATAAGGCAATTAGCTGACTGATGACAGTTACAATACATTGTTTTGTAGAACAATGTATTTTGTTTTATGTAATTATAACAAAGGGCCATTAAGAGCTATAATACATGTGATGTAAAGTACATTAGCTTTTAATTCCATTTCTATATTGAAATCAAAATTTAGGTGCTTTGTTATTAATGAATATAAATGAATATGGCAATGTCTAGGTGCCAGATATTTTGTCTACTTTTCTCATGATTTGAAGTACACAGCACTTTGCGGTGATCTACGCTCAGAGCATATATTATTAGCAGCGTTAAAATAGAAATTTAATGCTACTGTGTTTCGTATGGTGAGTAACGTAAACTCGGAACCATTCCGTCTTAGCTTTCAGAGGTGATAGCTTTAAAGCAAGGTCAGCTGTTGTTCTAATAACACTAGGATATTAAAACATTTAATCGCTTTTTTCTATCATCTTTCCATTCCTTTAAATCAATGTGGGTACCAACCACACAATCAAGCATGTAAATCGGCACTTAAAAATGCAGCTAAAATTTCAAAACAAACCAGGAGACAAGCAGCGGTGTTTTCTAATAACATATAAAAACATTGTAAATAGGGTTGTAACCCGCCTGCCAAGCAATGACAACTATAGTAAATATGAGGCAATGTACGGAAAGGCCTATGTTTAGCAATGGACTTTAATTAGCTTAACAGTAACGGTAAAAGTTAGGTCTAATTAGGACCAAACTTTACAGCAAAACAAATTGGTATATCTGAAGAAAGAAGAATTCGACAAAGTTTGTAGTGTTACTTTACGCTAGTAATAATCAAAGAAGAGTTGCCGTGTGATGGGCATAAAGACCCATCACCCCATTTTGTCCCTTGAATCGTATGCGGCGACTAAACAACGGCGATTGACTAAAAACTTATTTCTTCCGTAGATGGCCTGCGACGGAGGCATCTGCGATTAGATACGCCTGCCAGGTGTGACGATTAAGACAATCCTTCCTAAAGCGAGCTTCTTAAACAAATCCTTCCTAATAAGGTGAGAAGCCCATGTCCAACAGTGAACTTTTACGGGTGTCGATGAAAAGAAAAGTTTACAAGATGAGGTTACCTTTATGTTTCCTTGGGATTTTCTTTTAATGCCGCTTTGGTGTTTGTGATGGTACGTGTATTTTTGCGCTTCCATAAATAGTCCTACAAAAGAAATTCTAAATTTAATGTTTATATAAGAAGTTGAATTTAATGTATGTGAGTAGTATAAAATGAAATATGAAAGTGGATATTATCCTCAAAACATGGAGTCTTTTCGATCAATTACATTTACATTTTGAAAGAAAGAAAGTAAATCTTATTTCAGTAAATCTATTTACGTTTTGCAATGTTATCAGCTATAGGTTACCTAAAACAAAACTCAAAACCTATCTGTTGTCTGTTAAAACTCATTTCTCATAACTGAGTAGTGAATGAAATAGAAATAACACAGGATTACATTAACAATGACTCATATTTTACTTTTAGTAATGGAAATTGAGCTCAGTTTTTCTTTTAAGATGTCTAGAGGCCATTATATCTCTAATGTGCTGCACATACAGCATAATTATTCTTCTTTTGTTCTTAGACATGTGGCTCTTTTGCGAGGTTTTTTACATTAGTGAACACAAAGCGAGTAATAAAACGATTCCTCTAAAATTACTTAAAGAAAAATAATAAATAAACTTACTTTGTCAAACTAAAAAAAAAACTAAAATAATCAATGCTGCTAGCACCAAATACCAAATTTCAGACAAATCAATGCTGCTAGTTATTTAAGTGCTACTTAGCAAACGACTTACCCTTTAGGGCTATATAATTACTTATCACCAGGTACGATTATAGCCAGGTACTGGTTTTTGATAAGTAAAAATAAAATAAAAAAACCTGTAAAAGTTTCGAGGGGTGTACCTAGTCATTGCCATATTCATTTATAACAAGCACCTACATTTTGATTTCAATATAGAAATGGAATTAAAAGCTAATGTGTAATTCACATCAGATGTATAATAGCACCTTAATGGCCCTTCTGTTATAATTACATAAAACAAAATACATTGTTCTACACAAAACAATGTAACTGTCATCAGTAAGCTAATTGCCTTATTACTGTGTGAAAATATTTGTTATTTTAAGTATGTATGTGGTAAGTAATTTTATATTAATTATTTTATATAGTAATAAATGTTGATTTTTCTGTTTGTTTTTGCTGGTTTGGGTTTTTACTTTGTCATTTTTTGGTTACATCGCCAATGTAATGGTGATGTAACCTTCCGTTCCATATATTAAATTATTCGGTTCCGGTCCGCTGGTTATTAATAAATAAATTTGTTTCAGCTGTGATATGTGAATGATACCTCCGTCGCGTCCGAATGTCACGCGCATGTCGGAAGAGAGCGTGATGGTGTCCTGGTCCAACGCTAAAGGACTTCCTATACAATTTTTTAAAGTAATATTTTTTTTACTGATTACGACGATATGGCTGACTATAATTCCTTTTTTAACGTTTTATTTATTCTTGAAATTCGGCAGCAATGTTAAATAAAAAGTGAATTTTTTTTTCAATCATGTAATTGGTGCTCGTGTATTACTTTTGTTAGACATTAAAGTTATAAGTGTTAAAGTTGTTGAGTCTGCTTTCGTTTGTGCGTATGTGTAAAATATGTTTTCTACTTGAAAACATTACTTTGAATTAAAAGGGACCTCTTAGCTAATGTGTCTTAAATAATTGGTTATTGCGTAGTGTGACTGATAAAAGTGATTATTGAGGTCTTGGATGAAGTACTGCTGATTTTTTAATTATTTAAAAAAAACATTACTACTACACTAGGATTTTCTCTTGTATCGACATCCTCTATTTGCAGGCCATACAAATACTTGTTCCGTGCGGGATTCGAACTGACTGCCCCCAGCGCCGCAACTCAATTCTAAGCCACTGTCCTACAAAGCTGTCAAACACTCTTGAAAGAAGCAATTCTCTAGAAACAAGAATTGAAAAAAACGACTGGCTGACGAAGTGATGGTCTTATGAGGCAAAGAAGTCCATCATTGCGGTGCGGGCTGATGCAGGCAGTGATGATAATGATGATGTTTACTTGACAATCCTTCTTAACTATCAGAATCTATCAATCTACTTATCTCACCATTTAAAAAAAGACAGGCCTTAAACATTTTATTCCCTCCCCTGTGGCTGAAAATGTAGTGTCAGAAATATATTGTTCTTAGCCAGAAATCTGATACGAAATTCTTAAGAAACTAATCGAAAGATACTCGGTATAATAGGTTAAAATGTAACCATTTAATCAAGCGTTCCAATTATCAGGTTCAATACAAGGAAGTTAGTAATTCAAGCAACTCTACCAACTCTACAAATGGGCAATGGCACAATGCCAACTATGATATACCTTCCTATATAAATGCTTTTGAAATCGACGGCTTGGTTCCTGACAGATACTACAAGTAAGTGATGAAATGGATCTTAAATTATAATTGATAATTAACAGCATCAGGCGCTACTTTGTGGACATTCATCATTTTAAATTTATGTAGTAAAAATTTTAGCATTAATCTTAATTAATACTAAAACTTACTTATAGTTAAGATCCGCGTAAAAATTAAACTAGGGTGTCTTACAGCCTATTTCTCCTGATGATGCCTCGTTTAGAGGTGAAAAATGTGTCGTATTATTGACTGTGCCCTAAGAGGCATTTATGGAGGAGGTCTATGTTCAACAGTGGACTTAGGCTGTATATAGGGTGTAACAGTAACACTGACAGTAACAGTATTGACTGTACGTCTTTTCTAGGGTATTAAAGTTGAAATATGTGGAGTTAGGTTTAATGGAGGCAGTGTACGCAATTTACGACATACCATTTTATTTTTATGTGGATCTTTTTTTTATCTTCTTCTTAAAGAGGGTATTATAAAACTATTATAATGTATTGTAAAAAAATATCTTCTTTTCAGTCCAATTTGGACCATTTTGTAAATTTACGTGGATCTTAGCTAGTCAATTTTACATTATAATTGAATTATTAAATAATATAACTAGAATAATGACACAGACATGATTGCGTTGCTTTTCTAAGAATTCTCGGGCTTCAAATATCATCGAATATTTTTCATTTTCTTCGACATGTTCCTTACCTATGATGTTTTTGCCGAGGCCGTGGTAATTCAGCACTTAAAATTCCAATTAACAATTCCTGTGATCCCGACGGGGACTCAACTCGGGTTGCTCGAGTACCCGTATATTAAACTGATGTGCCTTGTTCTTATGTTTCTTCTAATTTCACATGCGAGTTTTTATTAATAATATCAAAATATAAATATAAACACAGTACTGCCAACCTTAAGGCTCAAATACTTACATCATTAGTATCAAAACTGGTACTAAGTAGCAATTAAGGTGCATAGCGTTCAGTAAATAAATATCATATAAACTTATAATTTATAATACACACATCATTAAATAACTTAATTTTTTATTTTCTATGAGAATAATTGTAAATAATATACGTATAATGATTTTTTATACTTACACGAATACTAGACATGGAATAAAACAAATTTACGAATTTTGTCGCGTTTTATTTAACTTAAAAAATTAAAATCAAAAAAGATAAAATTCGTAAAATTAGTTTTATTTAATATTTTTTTTTATAGCATAGGCTGACAAACGAGCACACAGTCCACCTGATGGTAAGTGTGTACTGTGGCCCATAGACATCTACATTTATCCTCAATTAAGAATCAAAATGCACATGCGTTGTCACCCCTGAGGACTAAAATGGAATGCCTCGTTTCCAGTAAAAAGGGTCTCCGGTTCTTTACACTCACCATACGGAACACAGCAGCATTAAGCTGCTATTTTACGCTGGTATTCTGTGAGAGTGTGGTCCTACCCCGGTCCGCTCACGGTCACCACTTAGCGGTCAGCCACCGTAGAGTCTACTACACCTGAAGATGCATCATGTAGAGGCGAAACACGTGTCGTATTTTCGTCGGTGGTGTGTCTTTCCTAGTGTAGTGGTGGTTGGAGTAGTGGTGCTGGGATTAGTGGTGACAGGGATAGTGCACGCAATTGAGGGAGGGCGGGAGGTGCTCTTCAAACTAGGTAAGACACATCATTTTATTTTATTGAGCGGATATTGGCAAAGTAAATTTTTCCAACTTTAATATAATGGATTTCCACAAAGTAACGCCTGATTCTATTAATTAAGATTTATGTGTATTCTTGTTTTCTTATTTTATGTGATTTAAACTAGCTCTTGCCCGCGGCTTCGCCCGCGTGGAGGTCGGTAAACGATATTTCGAATGTCACCGCCAATGTGTAATTCAAAAACCTAATACAGTATGAACCGGTATTAACAGAATTAAGCTCCAGGTCTATATCACAGAAATCGTGCATTTTTTCGGGATATAAATGAGACGAAGTCACTCCTTAACCCATGAGCTAAGTTCTGTCTCGCCAGCAACGCAAAGTCAGGAATTTGCTTTTAGAAAAAGCCAAAATTAGCTTTTTAGGTGCTAATTAGGTGCCAAGTTTAAAATTAGGTGCTCTAAAATTTTCACCGCAACGAACTGTTGAAATGTGCGTTGCTGGCAAAACGTATCGCTGGCGATATAACTGTGTCGATATTTCTGTGTAAAAAAGTTAGGTTATGATTTTACAAAAAAATATTACTCATAAACTATATATTTCCGCAAGGGGGGAAGGGTAGGGCTTCCCTAGAACCCTACTAAACTATATAACTATAGACTCCCGTACGCAAGTACCGGATGTCTATAGTTTTATCATTTTCAAAAGATTTTCAGGAGACCTGATTTTTGCATCTGCTTTGTTCTGAATAACGACTTTATTTTTATAGGGGCGCCTTGTCATTGCCTATACTTGCAGCACTTAATTAGCACTTAATTCCTTGTTATTAATATTTATCGTATATCTATTATCGTCAATGCATTTCTAGCGATACGTTTTGCCAGCAACGCAAATTTCAACAGTTCGTTGCGATCAAAATTTTAGAGCACCTAATTTTAAAACTTGGCACCTAAAACGCCCCTAATTTTGGCTTTTTCTAAATGCAAATTCCTGACTTTGCCTTGCTGGCGAGACAGGGCTCATAAGCTATCTTTATGCAAAAAATCATGTCGATCCGTTGTCTCGTTGCTGCGGGAATGAATGAGAAGCCTACAAAATCACTTTCGCATTTATAATAATATTAGTTGGAATTCATTGTTCCGATATGAATTGCCACTGATTAATTTATTGCCTCGTACACTTTCGTAATTGACATGTATGTATTGTAATATTCTTTTGTCATTTAACCCGCTTTGTCATTAAATATGTTCTTTAATGTAGATCATTAGTATCTCTGTAAATGTAAATACTCGATGATAGATTTAATAGTCAAATAACACCGTCCCCCCATTTTAAATAATACTTAAATATAATTTTAATTAAAGGTGTTGTGAGAAATCAAATTGAATCATTTGATATTAGTTGGTAGTAGAATACACCGAGGTGTTATGAAATGTATTAGTAATTTGCTGATAATAAGAACACTATTGTTCAATGTGAGGAAGGTTAATATGTAACATCGAGAAAAATTAAGATTATAACAACGTGAACGTCTTTGAAACTTAGATAATTTACACACCTACTTATCATTTTCTGTTTCACATTTTTTGCTATTTTGTTATTTCACTATGTTACTTCTAAACCTCTTCAAGCGATGTGCAAACTCCATAGACTTAGAATATACTGGCGTATAGACCACCTGACAGCCCGAAAACGCGTGACCAATTTTGATTTATTGTCAGTGTGTTAGAATAGTGATGTATATTTTACTTAAAAGGACTATCGAAATGATTGTTAAGGAAGCGCGTAAAAGATTATAAAAATTGTTTAGTGCATGAAGTTGAATAACTTCAAAAATTAACTGAATTTTACTATGATAGTTCTAAAATAATTAAAAATATTCATATAACATGTTCCTGGGAATAAGCTGAACCTACCTGCCTTTTTGTTGATTTAATTCAAATGTATAAAATCCCAGGTGACTTTACTGAAAACTTAAAAACTCCCCAATAATCAGATCAGAATGTTGTATTCGAGCTATGATCTTTGGAGAAAATATTTACTGCCGTGGTAGTTTCCGGAATTTATTTTTAACATATTGTTAATATAAATAGGTAGATACTTAACTAAGTATATACCTATTTATGTTTTATATATTTTATAAAATGTTTTGATGGGGAAACAAAAACGGGGACACGTAGTACATAATGGCTGCTTTATTTTTCATATAAGTATTACTTGTGATAATTACAAACATTTAATTATTAATAATTAATAGATTATAGAAGTTTATTTAAACATTCGACTTAAGTATGAATGTAAACTTAATAATTTAAGGAAGGATACTTGTAGGAATCAGTTAAATAAGATTGCTCTGTTTAAAGGCCAATATGTTTATGAGGCTTCATCATGCTTCATGTTTATATTCTTTCATCTGTCCCTGAAAAGTATAAAGTAATAATAAACTTATTATCATATTAGCTGCATGGATTTTAAAACATAATGATCAGAGTAAAGTACACCAAGTGTCTGAGGATACAGATACACTCTTTATTCTCTCAATCTCGGTATGTTAACAAAATGGTCACTCATTCATGGACTGACCGCGGCAAGTGCAACTTAATTTCGCAGATCTATTGATCTGCACAGCTATTACTTAACCACGAGTTCCTCTCTACGACTAACGCTGTAGGGGATGAACCACGCTATTTACGCCCTCGCGACAATGTCGTCGGCCATCAAGCATGAATCGGGCATTGACCGTTGTGAGTATCAAATACTATGGAATTTATACTATTACGTCTCATGCGCGGTCGTCTAGTAGCGCTTGAGGAGAATTACTAAATATCTATACCTAACTACGCTAAAAGTTTTATCGTTATGATTTGGGAATATAATCCGAAGACCGAAAATAGCATGATGCTATGAATATTGTACTAGTGTGACCGTGAGGTTAAGCAAGGTTATACATTTATTTTGGTTGATAAATAGATACTTAGTTGGGTTCATAATGGCTTAAAGAGGATAATCTCAAGATTTTTTATGTCTTTAATGTACTACAGTTTTAAAATGTATGAAAATCTGTCTCTATATTTATCTAAAGTTTTGAAAGTTATATTTTTGAAGTCTTATTATAACAATATTTTACTTACTAGTACAAATTATGTAGAAATGACTCCTTTTAATAAAATTGTTTTTATTCTACTTTTTCTTTTATACTTCTCAAGAAAATGTTTGCTGCAAATTGTTGAGTTCTTCTTTGCATTCCAACCAACCCGTCCAATGAACCTTAACCACTTTTTCTAATTATAGAATCCGGAGGGAATCTGTTTGAAAAACGGCAAAATAAAATTACATTTTAGAACGCAAACCGAGGATTTATTTTCTTGTTGTGTAGGCAAGTCTATCGATTCATTATAAACAATTCAAGTTAAATATCGACATTAATTTTGATATAGTTGAGTCAATCCCTAGCGTACATGTAAAATATTTTGTATAAAATGTATTTACCAAATTCATGCAAATTATCAACAACGTGACTTTTTTCTTGCAAAATATCAAAATTAACAAAATAATTGAATATATTCTATATTTTAAACAGTATGTAACATAAATTTTAACCAAAAATAAACGCGTCATAACATTGACGACGTCATGAGAATTTACCTGTGATATGTGAAATTATCAGGATTATTTCTATTATTAACAGCACAGACACTCACGGAACAATTAACCATTTCGGAAAAAAGTTACTTTCTAAAAATAACCACTATTATACTCTAAAAATTACAAAATATCTCGGAGCTATTTCTTGCGTGTCAAATTGTGCCGACCTGTCATTCAAAATCGGTTACAGAGTCATGAGATTTGGTATCCTTTTCTATCTTGCATTTTTGCCATAAGGAATTTTCTTCTCCCTTGCACACTATGTTGGTCTATACGCTAGTATATTCTAAGTCTATGGCAAACACAACTTTCTCATCTACTTGCTTTTTGTGAACATAAGGTAACTAATTGTCCACAGTGATCAGAACCTAATTTTTGAATTATACATTTATGTAACGCCTTAACGTTTGTAAAAATGTTGTCTATACATGTTGCACTACATTCAGTAATACGCGTTGGCTCTAAAAATAAATTTAAAATACCATATGATTTAAGAAATGATCTAAATTTAATATTGGTGGAGGAAGCTTTTAGGAGATTGATATTAAAGTCTCCACATATTACAACAGATTTATTCTGTTCATTAAGCTTAACAAAATCTTCTTCCATAATTTTTTCAAAAGTATCATATCGATACCTGTGGGCTCAAAGGTCCTAAAGGACATTAAGGCGAAAATTACTTTTTGAAACTGTTTTACTCAATTTTTAATTCTCTATCGATCTGTATATTCCATTTTACGAAATTCGACACGTTAAACAACGTTTATCGTGAAAATGTGGATGTAAATAACACTTAGTTTCCAGAATGTACTCACTTTGGTAGTAAAGCAAAGTATAAAACAACTATTGGGCGTAAAACACATATAAATTATCAATTGTCTTATACAACCTTATGTGGTTAATATAAGTCACCTTAAACATTTGGATGTGCCACCCTTACATTTTAAAATAAAAAATACAAGTGTCCTTTACTACCTTGATTCATTTTTATTATGTGTTTCTTTTTTGTTTTTAAAAAGTATAATATAGCTTTCACGTACCTAAAAAAGACAAATGCCTTACTTGCGTCAAAGCAGAGAATAATAAAGACCAAATGAGTGACAAGGACAAAGAGCTAATGACCTCTCATCACAAAGAGAAGAAAGCTACTTATAAAAGATTAAAGATACATCACCCTTAATTCACCCAACAATGAAACTATCACCTGCAGTTTTGACTTACAAAAAGTCCTGAACACGCCACATGGACAAAGTATGATTATACTATTCTAGAAAATATTCGGTGTTATTATTTTTAATTTTATTAGGTTTACCATTAATGAAAGTCGCACGTAGGATGTTAATTGTTGTACGTGGGGGGAATGTGATGGTAGGAGAGGAAGCAACGAAATTGCAACTTGCTTAATGAAATATCTCGAGGAAAAGGACAAAATGGGCGTAAAACATCTGCTGATGTACTGCGATTCATGTTGTGGCCAGAACAAAAATAAAAACGTATTGGCTGCCGTGAACCATTTCCTAAAATCAGCAATTAATTTGGAGGTAATTCAAATTAACTATTTACTCCCGGGCCATACATACATGCCTGTCGATACAGTTCATGCTGTTATCGAAAGGGAAGTGCGAAAAATTATTGTATGAAGTCCCTCGCAGTGAACTGCACATTTTGAAACAGCTTGCAAAAGACCGAGACCTTACAAAGTTAGTGTCATGGAATATTCTGTTTTTTTTTTTAATTTTGATCAATTAGCTACAAATACATTCACGCCAATGACATTACAAAATATTAAATTCAAAAATATCAGAGAAGCCGCATAAAAAAAAAGCATAAAGACAAAATGTTTTTCAAATACTCGAATATATACTCGAAGCAGAGACTCATTCTGTAACATTATACGAGAAAACCACAGGGAAAGGCAGAGGAAAAGGAAAAGGAAAAGGGAAGGGAACGTCAAAAGGGAAAAGCTAGATTCAAAATGAACCAGTGATTGGTATAGATGCAGTGAAGCAGCTATACAATAGTAGATTAGCAATAGCCGCTGCTAAATATAAAGATCTAATAAATCTATGTGAAAATGGGACAATACCTAAAAGATTTTATAACAAATACAGGGAACTTCCTTGCAATTTTGAGCTACCCGAGACTTTGAACGAAATAGACGAAGAGGATGATGAAGAAAGTGAGAAGGAAGATGAGTAAATAAATCATCATCTGTTAATTAAAGAATTGAATAAGTTTGATTAAAGAAGTGAATAAAGATGATTAAAGAAGAGATTAGATAAAAGAAAAGCAAGAAAAATTACGTTAGTTACCAAAATATTAATTTATAATTTAAAGATTTAAAGCTTTGTGTTCAATTCTAATAAAAAGATCTTAATTTGATTCCACAAATGTACGTTTTATTTTAATAGTATGTTATTTCATCATTATTTGTAAAGAAAATACAATAGTATACATAATAATTACATAATTCATTTAACACTTAAGTTTAGTTATTAATTTATCCTTACAGAATATCTTTAAGAACATAAAGATTATTACAGTTGTCGATTATTTCCTAATTTTGTTCAGTTTTGTGCAGCAAAGTAGACTTACGCTCTTAGGTAATAACATAGGATGAAAATTTTAAGGGTGTAAAGAACATTTATTTTTAAATTTATGGTCGTAAAGGAAATCTATCTCGGTAAATACAACACTAGAGTATGTTTTCAACACTGCCCTAGAAAATACTATAAATTCTAAGCACTTTCTTCCTAGGTTTCATTTAAATAACTCGAGGAACAAAAATGCTACAGTAAAAATAAAATTATTTGTTTCGTTTTTTGCTTCCCCTGGAAAGTCTTTTGTCCTTTACGACCTATGAGCCCAGAGGTATCGATATATAGAACATGGGGATCTGTAACAATGAGGTGCTCAAACTCAACACATGCCATGTCTACAGTTTCCTCAACAGAGAGGCTCATAATCTGTACGTTCTTTACATGATAATAATTTACTAGCTAATATTAAGGAGCCACCTCTTAAAACCGTTTCTCTATTGAAAGAACTGACCACCTGGTGATTACTCGACACTGTATTTGTATACGACCTGGTGATTACACGATTATTTTTCGACAATCTTTCACTGATTTTTTTTTAATGTCACTAAGAAAACGTTGCCGTTATTTATGTGATTTCAGATAAATATGTAACTTTTTTTTTTGCCTAAAAGCAGTAACTGTCGTAAGTGAAAATAGAACTGCGTTGCATATTTACCGTGCCAGCTACCAGCCTAGCTATTTCGGCGCCAGCGCGCTTTACAGCTGTGACGCAGTTTTTGTTCTGAATTGCCGGTCTAGTAGTATACATGGAAGTCTGCCTATTACCCACTATTATAATTTAAGACGAGGATTTCCTACGTTAAAAGGCTTTTAACGCTACCTTCTCTGCTGTATGCATATTTGTCCAGCACGAAGTGAGCGTACGACATTCGGTGGATCAAAAATTACTTTATTTGAAACGTTCTTGCTTATTATCAGAATATTAAGGATCTAAATAAAAATGTAGCCGATAAAGAATCGAATTCAATAATTGCCTTTAATATTATTGAAACATATTAGGTCCTTACATATGAAATTGGCGTTTTGTACGGGAGAAATATAAAGTCAATTTTTTTTTGTAAAATAATTTAATTAATCACAGTATGCACCGTTGTTATCTATGTACTTTTGTCATCTCATAGGTAGTTCATTAATCCCTTTACTAAAAAAACGAAGGGGGCGAAAATCAATAAACTCTTTGAAGGCGGTTTGGACTGCTGCATCGGAGTTGAATTTTATTTATTTAATTATTTAGCAAGGTCCGGGGAGTACGGTGGATGTCGCAGATATTCCAATTGTAGCTTATCTAACTTAGTGGTTGTTTGTTGTGCAGTGTATGGTCTTGCGTTGTCGTGAAGCAGCAGTGACCTAGAGCGATTGACCAATCTCGGTTGTTTAGCAGCTAGTTCTTCCTTCATGGTTTGCAGTTGCTGACAATAGATATCTGCCGTAATCGTTTGGCCAGATTTTAGAAAGCTGTAGTGAACGATACCGGCGCTAGTCCACCAAACACTCACAAGTAACTTTTTCTGAGTCAATTTTCGTTTAAGGCAGGATTTGGCTGGGTCTGCAGAGTTCAGCCATTGCGACGAGCGCTTTCGATTATCGTACAGTATCCACATTTCATCACAAGTAATGACTCGATTTAAAATCCCTTCATTATTGTGTCGGTTGAGCAAAGTAACACAACAGTCGACGCGTGTTTGCAAGTTCGATTCACTCAATTCATGGGGTACCCATAGTTCAAGTTTTTTTACTTTCCCGATTTACTTCAAGTGGATTAATACAGTTTTATCACTTACCCCGAAGCCTGCAGCTATCTCTGAAGTGTTTTGTGATGGATCCGCTTCCACAATAGCCTTTAATTCTTCATTTTCCACTTTGGTCTCCGGCCGTCTACGGGGTTGGTTCTGAAGGTCGAAATTTCCAGAACGAAAACGTTGAAACCAAAAACGTACCGTGCTTTCTTCTTTTGCGACACCAGCGCCGTACACATCATTAATCCTTCGAGCTGTTTCTGCAGCACTGGGTCCACGGTAGAACTCGTACTCCTAAATATATTGATATTTCATGATTTCCATTGAGCGGTAATAAGCGACGCCAAAGAAAAAAATAATGAGGAAAAACAAATGAATGACTGTTTTCAAAACTCAAATGTACCAGCTAAATGAGTTTATAAATTTGAATTTGGAATTCTTAACCAAAGAGGAGATATTTAAGATCAAAGTGGTCAGTACGACAAAACGCTAATTTCATATGTAAGGACCTAATATCATATGGCTATCACCACCACCTTTATTGTTACCACCATCTTTATATACCATTTTATGGACTGAGGTTATCGCTTTAAAAAGAAGAGAAAACGATGTGGGTTTTTGATTTACATACGGTCCTCCATACATTCCCATAGACTTTTCACATACAGTTAAATAGTTATACGATTAAAAATTGCATGCATGCGCCTAGGCCAAGGCTCAGTGTCTCATGCTTTCGTAATCAGCGGGGCGTATGGCGTAACAGCGCATTTGCTATACATAAAAGTAACATCTTAGTGTGTAGTAGACACAGGTATGTCATGCTCGCTTAACGATCTTAAAATAGTCCTTCTAAAAGGACTTGAAAATAGTCATACTCGTGAACAGATGTTGCTTGTTGGAACTGATTACCGTCTATATTAAATGATGAATGAATGAGAATATAGCGAGATATCGAAAAATTTTATTCTTAATTTTCGCGTATCTTGTCGAGATTTATGCGAATCCGCCTTCAAATCGTGGTGCCGTAGGAACCGTAGAAGCCCCGAAATTTCGACCTGAAAAATGAACCCCGAGGTTGTCCGAAAACTTTGGTCGACAATGATTAATTAAAGGCGATTGTGGAAGCTGATGATACTCAATTTACAACATTGGTCCATTTGCGTCAAATTGGCAAGGTAAAAAAGTTTGAAAATGGGTGCCCCACAAACTCAATGATCGCCAGCGCGAAGTACGCGTCGACGTGCGCGAAGTACGTGCTTTTCACTGCTCAACAGGCACACAAACTGAGGGATTTTTAACCACATTATTGCCTGCGACGAAAAATGGATTCTGTTTGACAATCTCAAGCACTTAGCAAGTTGGTTGGATCCTGGTTTAGCACCTACACAATGCCCTAAATGAAAACTTACCCCAAGAAAAGTGATTTTTACTATTTGGTGGTCTAGCGCCGGTGTGTTTCATCACAACTTTTTACCAAACAGGATGAGCATTACTGCCAATGTGTATTGTGAAGAATTGAACACAATGATGGACTGTGTAATATGAAACTTTATAATGGGCAGATTTTTTTTCTATGCAGATGACACCGCTATTGTATTTACAGGAGATACATGGGACTCCGTAAGGAAAAAAGCAGAATTAAGCCTTGCTAGTGTGGCAATTTGCTCAATCAGAATCTACTTACTTGGAATATATCCAAAACTAAATATATTTGTTTTACCATGCACAACAGCACTCAACCTACACCTGGTTTTCATATTAAAATTCACGAATGCTCTGTCGTCCAAAGCTATAGTTGTAACTGCTCTCAAATAAATAAAGTCTCAAGTATAAAGTATCTAGGAGTCATGGTTGACCAAAGACTGTCTTGGTATTCACAGCTAGAATTAATGGCAACTCGGCTGGGTAAACTTATTTGGATATTTAAGTCACTACAACATGTATCCCCGAATTCCTTACTTAATAAAATATACATAGCTCTGGTTCAGTCAACGCTAGGCTACTGTATTCCTATATGGGCTGCTGCAGCAAAACCAAGGTTCCTTGAGCTTGAAAGAGCTCAAAGGTGCTTAATTAAAATTATGTACTTAAAACCCTATAGATTCTCTGCAACTAAACTTTTTGAATAGAGTAATTTACTTTCGTTAAGAAAACTTTAAATTTTAGCAACAGTTTTAAAACTTCTTCTAATTTACTTAAACGTTCTCTAAATTATCAACCGTCATCAATCACCAGACGTAGAAAATATACAATACACTAAGAAAATTAATTTAAGACTAATTTTGCATCATGACAGTATACTAGACGTTCAATTTACTTATATAATAAAATAAACCAAAAAATATTTACCGTATGAGTTACCATGACTGTAAAAAAAAAACTATAACAGACTGGTTAAGAAAACTTACCTATGAAGAAACTGAGTTCCTTCTCGAAAATACTACACACACACACACACACACACACACACACACACACACACACACACACACACACACACACACACACACACACACACACACACACACACACACACACACACACACACACACACACACACACACACACACACACACACGCACACACACACACACACATACACACACACACACACACGCACATGCACTCACACACACACACACACACACACACACACACACATACACACACACACACACACACACACACACACACACACACACACACACATTCTTGCACACACACACACACACACACATTCTTGCACACAATCGCGCAAATATCGTTAATTATACCTTACTGCAATTTTTAAATTGTTTAGCTTTTTTATTTATTTATGATTTTTTTATTTAATTATAATTTTAAATAGTATTGTACTACGGAAGAGCGGGGCCCTCTACTACAGGTATCTATTTAAATAAAAGAGGGTACCCAATAATATTGTAACAACTTACACCTTGTTTTAAAGCAATAAATTATTATTATTATTAGTATTATACCACATATATACATAAACACATAAACACTCACGCCTGTCACCCAGAGGGGTAGGCAGAGACTACGGACTTCCACTTGGCACGATCCTGGCACACCTCTCTCGCCTCCTTTACATCCATATATCTACGCATACACGCTCGTCGGTTAAGGGTACTCCTAATCTGGCCTAATATTATACCATTAGAGAAATTATTATTATTTTTACGTGGTAGAGCTATGCTGCAGCTATAATAGCTACATACATAGTAATAGTAGAAGGACCACGCTTTCACAGAATACCAACGTAAAATAGCAGCTTTACGCTGCTATGTTTCGTATGGTGAGTGTAGAGAACCGGAGACCCAGGCATTCCATCTTAGTCCTCACGGGTGACATCGCACCTGCATTTTGGTTCGTAATCGAGGATAGATGTAGATGTCTGTGGGCCTCAGCAACCACTTACCATCAAGTGGAATGTGTGCTCGTTTGTCGCCCTTATACTATAGAAAAAAGACTTAAAATGTAAGGTCGTGAAAATACATTGGCCAAATTATATGTCTCAAGTATGGAACCCACAGTATAAAGTTTACATTATATCATATCGAAAATATACGGAAAACATTTCCGTTATCTTGACAAGCACATCAAAGTTCAGGAAACTAATTTTAAAGATGTAGGAGATATGATTTTTCCCGCAAAAGTGTAGACATCGTAAAGTCAATGATATTTTTTTATTAAAACATAATATAATAATTATGTAATATCAAAATATGTCAATTATAACTCCGTCCGGGTAACAATAATACATTAATAAAAATAAATAAATGCTACTTTATTTTTATTTTTTTAGTGTAGAAACATTGAAAAACAAATTTGCAAATGAGCTAAGGACTTAATGTTAATTCAATATAGGCAATCGTAGGTGACAGCTTTTGTTAATACGGGACTACGACGATTCCGTAAAGCACTGCTTTTCAAGCACTCATTCAACCCAGAGACGTTTTAATAAAAAAGTCAAAAATATCATTAATTAATTATATTTCTTTCTTTTAGAAGAAAAGGGTTCAGTTCCTGAAATGGGAAACGGTAACGGCTACATGCCGGATAAAGTGACCATCACTATCACAGCCAACCCCATGCACGCTGTGGTAATTTTTTGCATCTGATTCTACGTATTATTAATTTTTTAATTATGTTCCAATTTTAATTAAATTCTTTAACTTTAATTTCTTTATTTTTAATGCTGCACAGAATGAGGAAAGGTATGTGTAATTTAACAGTTTTGCGGGTTTTCATCCGATTATAGTAAAAATACACTGTACCACATAAAATGGTAAATCCACAACAACAGTCGGCTCGAATGATGACCTACTAACAGAATACATACAAACATACATAAACACTCACGCCTGTTACCCAGAGGGGTAGCCAGAGACTACGGACTTCCATTTGGCACGATCCTGACACACCTCTCTCGCCTTCTGTACATCCTTATATCCACACATACACGCTCGTCGGTTAAGGGTACTCCTAATCTGGCCCATTTTCAATATAACGCCATTTTTGTCAATAAACCTTCGTCTAGGGCGTCCCTTTCTGACTCTGCCGTTCACTTCTGCAACATAAATTTGCTTTGTCACTCTTTCGTCGTTCTTTCTTTCTACATGTACAAACCACCTAAGCATTTGTTTCTTAATCCTGGTCACAACGTCATCTTGCAAACCACACTTTTCTCTTATCACACAATTTCTCACCCTGTCATTCAGATTCAGCCCTAGAATACCCTTAATGACCGCATTTCGACAGCATTTATTCTACTCTCGTGATTCTTCTGCCAGACCCAACTTTCACTAACATACATTAAAGTAGGGACAGACACAGCATTATGAATTGCCATACGTATCTTTTTTGACACATTCTGACTTTTCATAATAGCGTGTAGGGTCCCATTCACTCTATGTCCTGCGTTCACTCGTTGTTCTATATCCTTATCATCTACTATCCCTGCTAAATACACATTCCAAATATAAAAACTCATCCACTTGCTCCATCAACTCCCCTTCTATTCTTATTTCACATAACGTTTTACTTTCTTCTCTTTCAAAAACCATCACTTTCATCTTACTTGCGTTCACTTTTATACCCCTTTCTTTTAACGACCAGTTCTTTAAAGTAACCATCATTTGCAACTCGGCTGCCGAAGATGCAAATATGACTTGATCATCGGCGTACAAAAGGCATTTAACGGTTAACTCACCCATTCTCAACCCACATTCTTCAACTTTCAAAGTCCACAAATAGGTTAAACAGCCACGGGGAAGCTACATAGCCCTGTCTGACACCTTTTTGGATGCCAAAACAGTCCGAGTAGACCCCATTGATCCTGACACAAGCACTAGAGTCCCTATAAAGAAACCTTAATGCCTGTATCAAACCAGCGCTCAACCCAAATGAGTTCAGTATTTGTCGTAACACATTCCTGTCCACTCTATCATAAGCCTTTTTTTTCCAAGTCCATGAACGCACAAAAAGCTTTCTGTTATTTGGCCAAAAACTTCTCCGCAATCATGCGCATGGAAAAGATTTGATCCGTATACCCCATACCCTTTCTAAATCCAGCTTGCCAGCTTGCACATCCCAAATTTTTCTATCTGATTCTTCCATAATTCTTTCAATTAAAACCTTAGCATACAGTTTACCCACAACAAAATCAAGCTGATACCACGGTAGTTTTTACAATCCTGCATTTCCCTTATATATTGGGACTATCACGGCTTTGCACCAGTCTTCCGGTACCCGCTTTAGTTCCCAACATAAATTAAACAAGGTGTACAGCAGGCATGCCACCACTCCTTCTTCAGCCCTTAGCATTTCGAGTGATACTCTATCATATCCGGCTGTCTTACCTGCTTTCATGCTTTTCATTGCTTTCATTATTTCATCCACACTTATCTCCTTACCTCTCTCCACTTCTTTCTGAATTTCTATTTCACTTAATTCAGACGACTCTTTACTCATAAACACGCTTTCAAAGTATTCCTTCCATCTCTTTAAATTCGAAACTTCGTCATTCAGCATACAACCATTCTCGTCTCGTATAGCATTCATTCTAGGCTGTTTTAAATTTCCCCTGGCAGTTCTTACGAGTTTCCAGAACATTTTATTATTTGCCTGGAATTTATCAGATATCCTTCTATCATTCTTATCCGTTCTTTCTTGCTTTTTCCTTTCAACACCTTCTTTTACTCTCTTATTTATACGTCTAAAGTCTGCCTTTTTGCTTTCGATCTCATCATTCGTACTACCAGAATTATCAGCTTTGGTTGCTAGTAAACCTAACTATGCTCTCTTCTTTGCTTCAAATTCCATCCGTACCTCATCATCCCACCACAACGTATTATTTTTCCTTTTATTTGTTCTCTTACTTACACCACATACTTCGGTGGCTGCATCCACCAAAACTTTCTTAACATTATTCCATACAATCTTCAAGTTTAAATCATTCATACATAATTCATTCAAACCACTCATATTTTCCCTCAGTCTACATTTATACTTCTCTTTCACACCTTCATCTTGTAACCTCTCTATTCTTATACGCTGTAACGCAGTGGTAGACACAGATGTCCGATGCCGCCAAAGCCTGAATAGACCATTAATTCGGCATAAGACCAAGTAATGATCCGTCCCTACGTTGGACCCCCAGTAAACTCTTGTATCTACCACTGCCCTTCTCATGGTCTTTCATCAACAATTATGAAATATATCATGCTTCTACCATCACCTCTTTCCCATGTATACATGTGAATCCTCTTATGGCGAAAGAAAGTGTTCGTCACAAATATATTCTTTTCCACACATATGGTGAGGAGGTCTTCACCATTCTCATTTATACTTTCATCGCCAAACGTTCCTATTATCCTTTCATAACCAGACTTCTTCACCCCAAACCTTCCATTAAAATCTCCAAACATAATAATATTTTCATTTCCCTTACATTTCATCAACACCATCCTTACCATGTCCCAAAACTGCTCTCGGATATAAGTGGGCTTAGACATATCTGGGGCGTACACCCCTAGCACAAACAAATTCTTTAAGCCCACTTTCATTCGTATCCATAGCAGCCTTGTGCTTACACATTCATACTCTTTCACACATTGACCCATTGTTTCTGAAAGGATGCCACCGACTCCCTGACATGCCCACTCAGTCTCGTCTACACCAGACCAGTAAGCGGTATACATGCCATGTGCAGTGGCATCCTTTCCCTTTCGTTTCTTCTCATTTACACATAACACATCTATTCCTCTATCATTCATCATTTCGCATACTTCATCCATCTTATCATTCATTGCTCCACATACATTCAGCTTAGCCAGACGGGCCTCCGCAATCCATTTTTCCCCCTCCGGGAGACAGAAGGTGACGGGTGGCGAACCTCGTCACCGGTTTTTCTCCCGGAGATACTTTGCACCCCTGCCCCATTAAAGGGGCGCCGGGAACTCGGGGCCATTTCTTTTATTTGTTGGCTCATGGTGCGAACTAAGAGGTGGCAGATTTAACGCCGCTACCATACGGCGAGGAGCCGAGTCTATACTTTCGGCTTTGTCGCTCGTTTAGCACCACCCGGGGGACACGTGTAGGGTGGGCCAGTTGCTGTGTGCTGTGTTGAGAACCGAATACCGTTTTACTGGTAACGAGGCATTCAATCTTAGGGCTCAGGGGTGACAATGAAGGAACGAACGAAAGATTTAGGTTTCTATGGGCTATAAAATCAGCTAACCATCAGGTGGACGGCGTGACCTTTGCACAAATAATCAAGGAAAATATTTTAAAACAATATAGAAGAAAGAAGCATCAACGTTTATGTCGTCCCTTTTGGTTAGTGAGTTATATTTTGTGAGAACGACTTGAATCGCTAGCGTACAAAACCTTAACGCGATCTTTCTGCCCTCGAACAACCACAGCTAGGTGAAAGATTTTATATTTTCACAGGGAGGCAAAGCGGGTGTAGAAATGTCCTTCCTGCACAACATGTTGCGTGGCAAAAATAACATGTGATACGAACTGCTCGCCACGTTTAAAAGTAAGCGGACTCACGACAGTAGAAAATAATATTTATTATTATTGTTTAGAGTATTTTGTTTGACATGAATGAGAAATGGTTTTTAGAGTGCCACGAAACTATGCGTCAATTATACAATTCTGCTGTAACATACAAGAAAGCTGACACATCAAACAAAGTGGATTTAATTATATTACAATATCGAAAACTAAAATCGATAGAAATAAAATAGACTATATGTACATATGTATAAAATATCTCAGAGTAAGAACAAAGAAGAACTTTCAATAAAATAACATTCTGAGGAAAATAAAAGTTGAAGTTGTAAATTATTTGTAAAAAGTTTTTACAATGTGGGTTTATTAAATTTTGATAATGTATTTTAATAACGTTATTAAGTCACGTCGTGATCCTGATTTTGATTCGCTTAAACTTTATTTTTAACCCCGACGCAAAAAGAGGGGTGTTATAAGTTTGACCGCTATGTGTGTCTGTCTGTCTATCTGTGTGTCTGTCTGTGGCACCGTAGCTCTTAAACGGGTGAATCGATTTGGGTGCAGCTTTATTATTTAAAATCAGGTTTTCTAGCGGTGGTTCCTAGACATGTTTTATGAAAATGTCGGTTCAGCCGTTTCAAGGTCTAATCTCATCTGTTTTTTCGAGGGTTTTTTTAAATTTTGAATTTGAGCTACATACCCATTTGCTTAAATTATTTTTAAAAAGTTTTGAAAGAAGGTATTTTATCCCGAACCTTTTAAATATTGTATGCTTTTGCTTTTAATATTTATAATCAGCGGGCCAGCCATATAGCTCAGAACCGACAGCCAATAGGGGAGAAAGGTTTTCGAGTAGCAGCCTCGTAGCGGTAAGAGAAGTGTCACGCGGACCTCCCACTAGATGGAATGACGACTTGGTGAGACTTGCAGAAAGTCGATGAACGCAGGTGAGTCAGGGCTAGTGTTGTCAGGTTCAGTGTGTCAAATTTCGGGACGGAAGGTAAAATAATCGTGAATTTGGTTTTAAAATCGAGACAGCTACAATTTCTACAAAAAAGAACAGGTTTTATGTTATAATTATTATTTAGGACTGATCTAATGAAGGAATAATATTTCATCCAAACATCGAAAAAACTGTACATTCGTCTGTGTTTTGCTTTTTCGGCAAATCAAAACTTGTTGAAGGATTAGTTTTCGTTGCAGACTTAGTAGCAGTTTTGCTGTCAATATTGATTAAAGTACAGAACAAGGAGGTCAGTGAAATACCGGGATATTTGGCGTATCATACCCCTGAAAATCGGGCAGTCTCGCACAATTCAGGACAGCTGGCAACACTTGTCAGGAACGTGTTTAGCAGCATTTTTTGGGGTAAGCCTAAGTTTAGCAGTGGACTGTAATGATGATGATGATGATGATGACTTTTGTAAGTGCTCGGTTAATCAAACAAATATTATGTACTTTACTATTATTTTACATTTTAATAGTGTTTCTATTATAATGTAAGGTATGTTCAAACGAGTGGAAAAATATTCTTATTAGTGAGAATATATAACGAGGGATAGGTGGAACGGGCGATAGTTTTCACTGAATAGTTGTGTTAGACTCTTATGTACTCAAAACATAATTATTGATAGGATGTAATAGTTTTAAATTAAATTCTAAGTTTGTGATTGTAATATGCATTTATAATGGGTGAAAAAAGAAATTCGAAGAGGATTGAGAGTTTTTTTTTTTGTTTTGATTTGAGTTCCGATGTGAAAGGTATGTAAGTATGTAGTATGATAAGACTGTTCTTGGACCTCTAAAGGGAAAACGCTTCTGTTGCTTTTTTGCTTGAAGTTGGTTGAAGGTTTCCTGTCCTGTCCATGGTTGTAGTAGATACATTGCATACAATCACGTGGACTGTAAGTTCGTTCGCCACTACAATTTTATATTAAAAAAAGATATTTGGTGGTCCCTTCAAATTACCCAGTAATCAACGACTACTATTGAATGAAACTATTTTTAAGGTTTATATACCGCGTTTAATTCACATTTGTTTCTTCTCAAAATATACCTATGCACTTTTTACAAATTGTTACTTAATATTTTAACCTTACATTCATTTGCGTACCCGTGTGTAGACAGATCTGTAATTACATTGTAGATTTATAATCCCTTTAATATTATAATTTATATAATTTAATATATAATAAATTTAATAAGTGCTCGAAGAATAACTACTTATAATAATTATAATTTACGAAACCTGTGAAATGATGGTATAGTTATAGAAATATATAATTATAAAAACTTCTAATAATCATAATCCAAAACTGTCTTTTAATAGATTTTTCACATAGTGACGTGTTATTGGTTAAATATGTTTTGTAATGTTCTGTCATAACTACTGCCTACTTAATTATTAAAAAATGGTAAAATGGAAGTGGCCATTCGATACTGGTGTATAAGACTGAGATGTTAAAAGCATTAAAATAATAACTAAATATATCATAACATTTACTTTTTTTTATAGGATAGGGTGACAAACGAGCACACAGTCCACCTGATGTTAAGTGGTTTCTGTGACCCATAGACATCTACATTAATCCTCAATAAAGAATCAAAATACAGATGCGTCGTCACCCGCGAGGACTAAGATGGAATGCCCCTTTTCTAGTAAAATGGGTCTCCGGTTCTCTACACTCACCATACGAAACACACCAGTGTCAAGCTACCATTTTACGCTAGTATTCTGTGAGGGCGTGGTCCTTCCCCGGTTGAGCCGACCCATTCGTGCTACAACTATACTACTAATATAGCTGCAGCATGGCTCTACCACGTACAAAATTAAAAAATTACTAAATTAAAAAATACTGTGTATTTTTTAAATTTAGTAATGATTTTATATGTATTTCGTTTCATAATCCCCATCATCTACATAATATGCAGGTCACTCAATAAATTTTGAGATATACAAAAAGTATTCTAAATACTATTAACATTTATTTTACATCTTTTCAAAATATTCTCCATCATGCTCTATACAAAGTTCCTTTCGCCTAAACCAACTCTGAAACACTTTTGCCAGTCTTGATCTGACAGGTCGGAAATCGCTTCTTCGTAGGCAGCCACGGCTTCTTCGGCGCTTGAAAAACTTGCCTTTATTTTTCTTCAACTCTTGGGAACAAAAGAAATCACAAGGAGCTAAGTCAGGGCTGTAGGTGGGTGACTTAGAGTTTCAACACCAGATTTCTCAATAAATGCTTTTGTTCTATGGGAGGTATGTGAAGAGCGTTATCGTGATGCAGCATGATTCCCAAAGCCAGTCTTTGGTCTTCTCTCGCACAGCTTGAAAAGCTTTGGGTAATGCAACTGTAGTATAACATTCAGAGTTGACTGACAATTTTCCAGCATTGACGTCGACAAATGTCCGCTCCGCGAAAAAAACCTAGCCACCATTTTTTTGCCGACGTTGCGAGGTCTTTGCAGTTTTGTCGGTAACTGTTCTTCTGAGTAGAACCATACCGATGATTGCCTTTTATTTTCAGGATCATATTGATAGATCCATGTCTCGTCACTAGTAACGATTTCTGAAACACGCCTAGATGTCCCGTTTTCAAAACGCAGACGCATTTCATGGCACCAATCCACACGAGTCTGTTTTTCACTTTCGGAGAGCAAACGAGGGATCCATCGACAACAAAGCTTCCTCACTCCAATATGTTGATGTAGGATGGTATGAATGTTCCCTGAACTAATGCCTACAATCTTTTCGATGTCCGTAAATGTGATTCGTGGGTCTTCTCGCACCAACATTTCAGTAGTCCATACATTTTTTGGCGTTACTGTTGTTTGCGGGGCCCCGGTTCTTTGGTCATCTTTAAGATTAATTTTACCCCTTTTGAATTCAAACCACCTAAAAATTGTTGCGCGTGATGGAGCTGAGTCCCCTTATGCTGATTGTAACCGTTGTAAACTTAATTGTTCGGTTAAACCAAATTTAAAATCATAATATATCATAGCGCGCAAATGTTCACGGTTAAGATCCATCGTTTTAAATGAAAAGCGCGGGAAGCGTTGCAGGAAATTAATAGAACTTTGTTTTTTTTAAAATATTGAGCAATTGGCTTATGGAGTTCTATTTTTAAATAAATTTGCTTTTTAGAAACATATAACACGGGTACGTTCCATCTTTAAATTTCGAGTATCTCAAAACTTATTGAGTGACCTACGTATAATCAAGCCTGTAAACAATGTTGAACGTTTTCTCCGTAGTTGCCACGCTACGTCGCACAATAATAATAATAATAATAATATATAAGCCGATGGTACGTGGAACGGGCTCAGCACCGAATCAGGCCGACACTATCGCATTCTGGCGCGGCCTGTGGTCAGAGCCCGTAAACCACAGCGAGGGCCTTGACGGGAAGTTGTGGCGAGTCAGTGCGAGTGTTACGCCCATGGACCCCGTCATCATAACGCCGGATGACGTAGTTGAGGGGTGGTCCGTAGGGCCCCGAACTGGAAAGTCCGGGACTCGACGGACTGCATCACTACTGGCTGAAGGGTTCGTGGTGTGTCACGCTGTGCTCGCCCGACAGTTTCAAGAGCTCTCGACAAAAGTCACTCCCAGCCTCTTCACTACTGGGATCACTCATTTGGTTCCTAAAGACCGGGATTCAGACCCGAGCAAATACCGCCCCATAACGTGTCTACCTACCATATACAGACACTAACATCCATTTTGAGCGCGAGAATCACTCGTCACCTGAACGCAAATCAGGTGATGTCACGCGCCAAAATGGATGTCGGGGATGGTCGTCAGAACCAAGGAACCACTCCTCATTGACGCGGTCATTGGCAAGGTGGTTAAACGCAACCGTCGGAACCTCTCCGCCGCCTGGATAGACTACAAAAGGCATTCGACTCGGTGCCTCGCCGCAGCTGAGGAGGGTCCTCCAGCTGTATAAGGTTGACTGTACAGTTAGAGACTTCCTCGGGCAGTGTATGGAGCAGTGGAGTACGATCCTTTGTCATAGGCGAGCGGATGACGCAACAGGAGAACCACATAAGGATGAAGAATTATCTTCCAGGGCGATTGTCTGAGTCCAATCTGGTTCTGCCTCTAAACCCTCTCAGTACCTTACTGGAGGGTTATGGGAGGATTTCAGCTTCGGAAAGGAGGTACAAAAGTGACTCACCTTTTATGGATGATCTCAAGTTATTCGCCTCCAGTCGCTCATCTTGTGGAATTGCTAAACATCACTTGCAATTTTAGCAATTCTATTAGAATGGAGCTGGGGACGGATAAGTGTGCGGTCCTCCATGTTAAAGGGGTAAGGTTGCTAACTCTGAGGGCATAGATTTATCTATGCCCATCAACATAAGGACCCTTTCCCAGGCTGAAACATACCGATACCTGGGTATGTCACAGAACATAGGTATCGATGAGGCGGATATGAAACAGTCAGTTTGCGATGTGTTTTATGCACGCTTGACAAAAGTGCTCAACAGTCTTTTGTCGGGTGTGAATAAGACACACGCACTAACGGTGGGATCATGCCTGTCCTCATATATACCTTCGGCATGCTCAGGTGGACTCAGACCGAACTGAACGCTCTGGATAGAAAAGTCCGCACTGTTATGACGTCACACAGGATGCATCACCCGAGATCGTCAGTAATGAGACTGTACACTTGCCGCGGAAACATGGTGGGCGCGGCTGAGCGCTCTCACCATGCATAATCGCGAAGTGTGCAGCCTCCGTAATTACTTCCTGGCGAGATCGGATGATCCATTCCATAGCGACGTCATTTCGTGTGATAAAGAACTCACTTCTCTATCCTTAGCCCACGAGCAATGGCAAGACCCAGCAGTATAGTGCATTTCCGACCGGGACACCGTATGGAAGAAGAAGCTCCACGGCTCTACATGAGCCTTTCGTATATACAGTCGCCTCCCTCCACAGTCTACGTTTCGGTGACCTCTTTGGGGAAACTGAGGGTTTTGTCTGTGCGATACAGGATCAGGTTATTAAGACCAACAACTATCGGAAATACATCCTAAAGGATGGGGCCGTCGACATCTGTCGAGCTTGTCGCCATCCCGGCGATACTTAGCATGTCATCTCCGGTTGTTCGGCGCTTTCTAACACTGAGTATTTGCACAGACACAACCTAGTAGCCAGGATTCTACACCAGGAGCTCGCTCTGAAATACGTGTCGTGGATAGGAAAATGCCATTATAAGACTTGCCGGCCGTGCTCGAAATGACCGCGCCAGGCTTTATTAGACCGGGCCATCAGATAGACTATTCTTGGCGAATAAGCCTGATATTGTGCTGATGGACCGGGCACAGTCAAGGATATTTTGGTCGATATTACCATTCCTGACGAGAACCTCGTGAAAGCCGAAACAGATAAGCTGACAAAATATCTAGACCTGGCTCACGAGGTGACGGATATGTGGGGTGGTCTGCCGACCGAAATTATTCCTGTGGTCGTTTCTGCGAACGGGCTAATCCCGGTCAGCCTCTCGGGTCATCTGAGGCGACTGGGACTCCGTGAAGGACCATTCCGTGCTCAAATGCAGAAGGCGGTGCTCCTCGACACCGCCTGCATCGTCCGCCGGTTTCTTTCTCTTTCCCCTAACCCTCAGCCGTTTGGTCTCCCTGCCGAGGGCTTCCATTTAGTTGGGTTTTATTTATTTATGTATTATTTGTGTTAGTATATTTAATATATACATATATATTTATGTATATTTATTTACTATATTTCTTTTATATATTTATTCAGCCCAACCAAATGAGAATACTTTATAAATATCCCGAATAATAATAAATAATCTGGTTGGGTTTTTATTTATTTATGTTAGTATATATTAAATATATATTTATGTTTATTTATTATTTTCTTTAAAATATTTATTCAGCCCAACCAGATGAGAATACTATATAAATACCCCATATAATAATAAATAAAAATAATATTATTTGTTTCTCACATAACTTATACAGATATAAATCACATTGAAACTCTGTAGCCCGTGATAGTTGAAAACTATGTTACAGGCTACAGCGTCTTCCCCGTTTTCAGAGACATATACGTAGTTGTATGTGGCAAACTAGCAAACAATATAAAATTTAAGAAGAATTAAAAAAAAAAAACACTAACATAAAAACTAACAAAGTAAAAAAGGGAAAAATAATTATAAAATAAAATACTAAAGCTTAAGTATTAAGTGATAGCAGGTTGTCTTCCAACCATGTAGTAACGGTTTTTAAACCTTCCTCAGCTGACCTGTATACTAAGTTTTAAGAGCGTTCCCGAAATAGTAGTACATTATCGTCTGCAAATATTTTAATTGTTGCACCATTTACTACTGTGTCACACAGGCCGTTAATGTAGATCAAGAACAATACAGAATTTATTT
>JAGSMP010002364.1:0-53688 GCA_029286625.1 Parnassius orleans | reverse complement strand
CTATGTTACAGGCTACAGCGTCTCCCCGTTTTCAGAGACATATACGTAGTTGTATGTGGCAAACTAGCAAACAATATAAAATTTAAGAAGAATTAAAAAAAAAAAACACTAACATAAAAACTAACAAAGTAAAAAAGGGAAAAATAATTATAAAATAAAATACTAAAGCTTAAGTATTAAGTGATAGCAGGTTGTCTTCCAACCATGTAGTAACGGTTTTTAAACCTTCCTCAGCTGACCTGTATACTAAGTTTTAAGAGCGTTCCCGAAATAGTAGTACATTATCGTCTGCAAATATTTTAATTGTTGCACCATTTACTACTGTGTCACACAGGCCGTTAATGTAGATCAAGAACAATACAGAATTTATTTGAAAATTTGTCAGTTATAAAAGACTTGTTAAAAGTTACGTAATTACATAAAATACCTATTGAAGTGAACTCTCAAAAATTATATGCAGTTATATTGGCTACACAATAACGGCTGACTAGGAAAGGACTACGCTCTCACAAAATACCAATGGAAAATAGTATAATGCTGCTGTGTTTTGAATGGCAAGAGTATCTACCTCCGGTTCTCACCGAAAGCCTTTTATTGATAATGCGGCATTCTTCTTTCTAGTCCTCAAGAGTAGCAACCCATCTGCATTTATTATTAATCCATGGAACACATTATCCTTTTCCTTTTACTTAAATCTACAAAAGAGCTATTTTTAAAAAAGCTACTAAATCACTTTTAATGAAAATTTAATGATGAATAGATTATGCCGTAAAGTAAAATAAAAGTCAATTATTACTATTTAGAAATATCTTTTTAGATATGCAAGGCAAACATAAGTTTAATATGTATAGTATGTTCGTGTAATCGAACTCCAAAAATAATGAAATCTATACTATCAAATATTAAACCTATTACAATACTTATGTATAGAAACATACATATTATTATATATACGTAAATTTATAATGATAACGTTTCAAATTCCGTTCACTTCGAAAGAAAGCCTCACGTTAAAGAGGGAAAAATGCTTAACTTAGCTTCCGAATGTAACATTTGATAACAAACGGTGGCATACCTCATAAAACCCATTTCGTTAAAAAGAAAGAGCCATTTAGAAATAATATATGGTGTAGGTATGTACCTAATACTAACTCACCTCTTTAAACATCTTTAAACCTGCTCTGTAATAACGGACAGCCTCGCGATATGGTTTCGTCACCTTTACGGTGATCAGCGATTGGTTGCGTGGTTGGAGGGTAGGCGGGCGTTTCGCAGCGGTTTGTTATTAATTTAATAGCAGGCGGCTGCGTACGTCAGGTGGTGATTGGTCGCATGTTTTATCGCATGACGCGATCGCTCGCTACTAAGTGGGGAGCGGTTGCGTCGGCGAGTTTATAAATAGCAGTTTTTGTCTCGTCGCTCACTGAAGCGGTCAGCTACCGTAGAGTCTACTACACCTTAAGATGCCCTGTGTAGAGGCGAAAATCGTGTCGTATTGTCGTCGGTGTGTCTTCCTGTATAGTGGTGGTGGGAGGTGGTGCTGGCATTAGTGGTGACGAGGATAGTGCACGCAATTGAGGGAGGGCGGAGGTGCTCTTCAAACTAGGTAAGACACATCATTTTATTTTATTCAGCGATATTGGCAAAGTAAATTTTTCCAACTTTACTATTGAGGTCATTGAGATAGTGCTTAGGTCCTCCAGCAATTCTGCCTTAAGGACTATATCGTCGGCAAATCGAAGGTGATGCTCGCCATTAATGCATACCGTATCCTTCCAGTCCAGTAGCTGAAAACGTCTTCCAATGCAGCGGTGAAGAGTTTCGGGATATAATCTCACCGTGTCCTACACCTCTCTACAGTTGGATAGGTTTCGTACTCTGGTTCTGTACTCGGATAGCTATCGGAGCCCTACTGTACAAACACTTCAGCACTTCGATGTACCGACATTCAATTTGGCACCGCTGAAGGGACAGCAGCACCGCCCAAATTTCGAAGGAATCAAAGGCTTTCTCATAGTCTAGATACGTGAAGACATAGTATGAATTGTACCTCGATCTTCTCTACAATTTGCCGAAGGTATGTATGTGGTTTATGGTGCAAAGCTTTTCGGAAACCGGCTTGTTCGGGAGGCTGGAAGTCGTCGATTCTGTGTACGAGACGATTCGTAATGACTCGAAACAGCACGTAGACGCGGCTCAGAAGGAAATCGGCCTGTAGTTCTTCAAGAGAGCATTGTCACCTTTCTCGAAGAACAAGACCACTGCATTTATGCTCCAGGCCTCCGGAGTAATACCACCCAGAAGAACGGAATTAAAGAGCTTCTAAAGGACATCAAGTACCGGTTTTCCACCCGCTTTCAGTAGCTCTGCTGTAATTCCATCCTCACCTGGGGTTGTCTTGCCTTTAAGGTGCTGGAGAGCCATACTAATCTCGCTCAGACTGACGTCCAGAATATCATCGGAATAGTGTCGGATAAGACTTGCTTTCGGATCGTTACTCACTTTGCGTGGACGGCCGATGTGTACAGCTGCCCATAGAACCTTTCAATCTCGCTCCAAATCAGGTGTCCTGAAACGATGCTGTCACATTCGGTCTTCAGCCTCGATAGTTGGCTCTTTCGCAGACAGATCTCTGACAAAGACTTTGGAGCTCTGGTTCCGCTCGATTGCTTCTTCAATACGAGTATTAATGTTGCGTAAGTCCCGCCGCATTGCATTTGGAGATCTGTCTGTTCAGTACATGTGTGATTTACTACAGTTTAATTATAAATCATTATTTAGTTTTCTCTCTTCTCTGGTAATTATTATTGTGGAAAATTCAATTGATTTAACCTGTTACTTAAAAAATTATATTGCAATAGGGAATATTTTTACTCAAATAGCAACCTTACCAGCACGATTTTTTAAATTTTATAAATTATTTTAGATTAAATTATAATACATCGATTTATTTAACTTAATAAAACTAATGACATTGATTTTTATTATGTTTTTTTTTGCACTCGAGCATCCTGATATTTGACACATGAGGCTCAGGTGATCAAATGTTGACAGAAAAAAAACAAAACAAAAATTCTGAGCATAACTTTCATTGACTTTATGGGGGTGAAGAAGGTGAGTAATATCAATATAAGGATTTGGTTATACGCTTACTATTAGTAATAACAAACTAAGAAAAAAAGAGTTATGCTTGTATTCTGTAAGGCCTTGATCCTTCTCTGCAGGCATATTCCTTATTCTATTGACATCAAAATAATAGTCACTTTGTAGTACATTGCGTCATATTTTTAATGAGCATGCTCTTAATATAAATAATATTGCATTCAACGCAATTTAATGCAAAGAGACTATCATTCTGATTTCAACGAAGTTAGTGAAAAGGCCTGCTAGTCAAGTTGATTAATGCGTGCTGCATTCATAATTTATCTATAGTGAAGCTGTCGAAATTTTAAATGCCTGTTCCTTTGTCAATACATTAAAAGTAATAATGTAACAATAATACAAAGAGTGTACTTTGATTTGCTGCAAAAAAAGTAAATATGAATGAATAAAAATGAATGAAATATGAACTTGTAGCAAATGTGGGTGATGAAACAGAAACAATTGAATGCGGTTTTGGAAACATCCAAAATTCAGACGTCTGAGTGATGCTCGATCAGCAATAACCAAATTACTAGTAGTAGAGTAGCTCTTAGTAGTACTAAGAGCTACTCCTGTTGAATGGAAGTTCTCGTCCTAAGAATCATGTAATAATAATTTTGTTTATTAATTAGTTTTCAAATAGAAACAAAGTTTCGTTCACTTTAGGCTATTTCTTTCAAGAAATTTTCGGTAGCAGTCCGGAGTCAGGAAGTGGGTGTTATATCCCTGTTCCTCGGAAAGCACGTTAACCTGTTCCACCTGCGTGTGATCTTTCCTCGTTCGTGTGGGATTGCCGTCAAATCGGACTATGAGAGTGAGGGAATATACAACGCACCTATGTTTATAATCCTGTCATATGCAGATGTTTAGTCTCCATTGGGACTCGCCACCTCGTAACTGCAATTCGGTCTGGGGGACATTGTAATTATAGTAATAGTGATAGTTAAAAAGGCCAAGTATATGTTAGAATATGCATAAAATAGGAATTCGTTATTTAAATTGTTTTTAATATTTAAGTATTCTAAAGTTAAAATGAAACAGAATAATTTGTTACTGAAATCCTTAAAAAAATTTAAAGCCATTTTTCAGATATTTTTATTTTTCAGATTTTTGGTTGCGTCATATAAATAAGTGAAGGCATTTATTTAAAGCTTAATAACGGGAAACTGGGCATATTGCAAGTTGTTTATGGAACCAAATAATGAATTTAAAAGATGCGTTTTTATTTTACAGATGCATTGTCAATATTGATGACTAAGATCCAATGCCGCTCAGCCTGTAATAACTGTAATGACTCTCCATACCCTTCAACACACCCTGGACTGCGTCCCAGAATATGATAAGACGGTGATATGTACCCAGGCGGAATCCTAGGCACAAAAAGAGCCCTACTACCTAATAGAAGACCTCCTAAGTTCGTCTCTCCAGTGTGAAGACATACACTGAGTACCGGTAAGGGCTGCTAGTCGAAAACCTTTTTCCCCACGGTTGTCGGTTCTTGGCCTGACCATTGCAATTGTTTACATTTTATATGTGATTGGCAATTATGTTGAAAGCGTTTTGTTGTCTTTGGAGTTTGTATGATATTTTGTGACAAATATGTATGCAATGAATATTTTGAAAATTACAAAGCGTAGAGTAGTGTAAGGTAAAGCTTGGACCAGTTCCAAGATGCTAACACGTGAATAACCTTAAAGAAAGCATTTTTATTTGAACACCCACTCGTAATTTTGAACTTTTGGCATAAATTTATTTAGTACAGTGTTGAAAACATGGTCAAAAGTACATAAAAATCTTTTAATAATTGAAATAGACGTTACTCTTACTCCATCCTTTTGAAAGTATAAAATAAAGGAGTCTAATTTCGAATTTGTACTCATAAAATAATTTTCAATACTAACTAAACTATCAGATCTAGGTAAAGCTGTGGCAGCTCAGGGGCTAAGCGCCCGGCGTAAAATTCACAGAACGTGAGCAATTTGTGTTCGAAATCCGTCGGTATGAATGAAATTAAGATACTTAGTAGTATCAGGCGTTACTTTGCTGAAATCCGTAATATTAAAGACGTTTAAATTAAGTTAAATTCCGCGTAAAACTATGTGTCCTACATAATCAAGACTAATCCCAACACCACGGAATAGTGCACGCAATTTTGACAAAAGGCGGGATTAAGTAAAACTCGTTATTCCTATTGTGACGTGGATAGATAATTAATTTTAATATTTTAACCAATAAAATTATTAAATGCAGTTTTAAGTGCTTATTCACCACAAGCTCGGCAGTGAAGGAAAATATCGTGATAGAGCCATGCTGCAGCTAAATTATGGTTGCAGCACGCATTGGTCGGCTCGACCGGGGTAGGACCACGCTCTCACAGAATACCAACGTAAAATAGAAGCTTAATGATGCTGTGTTTCGTATGGTGAGTGTAGAGAACCGGAGCCCTTTTTACTGAAAACGAGACATTCTATCTCAGTCCTCAGGGGTGACAACTCACAACAACGACAATATGCATTTTGATTCTTAATTGAGGATAAATGTTGATGTGTGTGGGCCACAGCATCCGCTTACCATCAGGTGGACTGTGTGCTCGTTGGTCACCCTAATTATATATAAAAACCAGCACTCCTGAGGAATAAAAATATTTCAAAGCCATGCAAAGCCGCACACACGCACGCATTGGAGCAGCGCGTTGTTCTAATTGCCCTTTAACCCTCTCAGAAATGAGACGGAGCTCGTGCTTGTGACGTGTATATACAATAATTTTAACTTTACTAGGTCATTTTGTACTTGTTGCACTATTCTTACGCTTGAAGTAGTTTTAATCACTACAACATTTATAATATAATGTATGCGAGTTTACTTTGTACTAAATCCAAATAGAAACTAAACATGAAATTAATAAAATTGACAAATTTGTTTTAGAAAAGATTGGAATTGAAAAAACGACATAAATTGTTACGATATGATTTAAGGCGTTAAGTGCGGTTGAAAAGCCTAAATTCTTGGATATTTAAGTAAAAAAAATCACAATAACTGTTCATTTAATCCGCAAAGAAAAAATATAGGGTGACAGAAGAGAATTTAATAAATGTTTTAATTGAACAAAATTGTATTTTTGTCAACCCCTTATTTGAAAAAAAAATTCCTAAGGAGTATCTATCTTTGTCATATTTTGCAAAATTTTTCCAAAACGACACAAGCTCTATTAATAGTTTTTACACTAAAAAAAAGGTCTTAAAAATATTTATATTTTTAATTGAGAGTTTTATTTTTATATATTATATAGAAAAATATAATTTTTCCCCGAAATTGAATATATTTGCGCGAGCGTGCCTGCTCCGTCGCCCTGTAATCACCCGCGAGCTCTATCGCAGTCCGTTTTCGGACATCGTCGAGGGTGAACCACGCGTCGGTGTTGGAGCGACTTCGTTCAAATATATTTTAGTTTTTTAAGAGTTTATACTCAATTATTAATATTTTTATGAATAGAAATACTTAATTTAGTCAATATCTGTACATTGGTAGCTGTAAATATTGTTTTCTAAATAAATTAACTTTTAAAGTGTCCAAAGAAGAAGAAATTTTTGGAATCTCAAAAAGCCTCGCCCGATTGACCCTGGAAACTCTTTACCACAATAAATCACTTAAGATTTGGTATGGTACACCAGGCTTAAAACATTCTTAAACCTTAATCCGGGCTTTCGATCGTAAATTCGCTTCGGGAGCCCTGGGATTAGGTAAAAATAAATTGCGCATTCTGGTAAAAGCCCTGACTGGACACTGTTGTCTTAAAAAGCACATGTACATCCTGGGTCTAAGCAACTCAAGGATGTGCCGATTTTGCTCCTAGAGAGGAGAAACGCTACACATCCTGACGAATTGCGGACCCTTAATGAGCAAACGTGCACTCATCTGGGAAACTATGCTTCGCTTGAAGAAGTGAAGTTACTCACAGCTAAGCAATTCCTTCTATTTATTGAGGACGTAGGACTTAGCAGTGAACTGTAGACATAGCAACAATCACAATAGATATTTATGGTCACAGTGATACTGGTCTCTCTAGACCTGCCTAGCTGCTCGTATAAAATAAAAATAAAAATAAAACACTTGTATATTGATAGGTCAGTATCCGTTCTATTTCTATTAAATTATTTGATGTAGTCAAGACTAACACGAAATTCCATAGTGTGATGGGAACATGATTAAAATAAAGTCCAAAGTTTAATGGGAACCTACGTACCAACGACTCTTTTCATCATACAATACTTTAATGTGGAAATTAAATTAAACTTTTTATTTCTTATACAAATTTGAATTTTTTTGTACAATATTTGGTATTAAATCGAGCCCGAAACGTTATTTTGTCCTCCGTGAATTAAGTGGTGATGAGTGTCATGATGCTTCAATTTTAGACATATTAACAGTGATGATGTAATTAATAAAACTTTAAACACTGTTATTAAAAACTAAAAAGCTCTTTGGGGTATCTTAATACATACATAAACACTCACGCCTGTCACCCAGAGGGGTAGGCAGAGACTACGGACTTCCATTTGGCACGATCACAACTCCTCGCCTCCTTTACATCCATATATCTGCATACACGCACGTCAGTTAAGGTACTCTAATCTGGCCCATTTTAATATATCGCCAATTTGGTGAACCTTCGTCTAGGGCGTCCTTTCCGACTCTGCCGTTCACTTCTGCAGCATAAATTTGCTTTGTCACTCTTTCTTCGTTCATTCTTTCTACATGACCAAACCACCGAAGCATTCCTTTCTTAATCCTGGTCACAACGTCATCTTGCAAACCACTTTTCTCTTACCACACTATTTCTCACCCTGTCATTCAGATTCAGCCTAGCATACTCCTAATGACCGCATTTCTATATTTATTCCTCTCATGCTTCTTCTGCCACCCCAACTTTCACTACCATACATTAAAGTAGGGACTAACATAGCATTATGAATTGCCAAACGTGCCTTTTTGACATTTTTGACTCCTCACAATAGCGTGTGAGCCCCATTCACTCTTTTCCTGCGTTCACTCGTCGTTCTATATCCTTATCATATCTACCATCCCTGCTAAATAAACATCCCAAATATACAAACTCATCCACTTGCTCAATCAACTCCCTTCTATTCTTATTTCATAACGTTTTACTTTCTCTTTTCAAAACCATCACTTTCGTTTCTTGCGTTCACTTTACCCCTTTCTTTTAATGACCAGTTCATTAAAGTAACCATCATTGCAACTCGGCCGCCGACGATGCAAATATGACAATCATCGGCGTACAAAGGCATTTGACGGTTAACTCACCCATTCTCAACCCATTCTTCAACTTTCAAAGTTTGCAAACAACTGTCCATAAATAGGTTAAACAGCCACGGGAAGCTACACAGCCCTGTCTGACACCTTTTGGATGCCAAACCAGTCCGAGAGCCCGTTGATCCTGACACAACTAGAGTCCCTATAAAGAGACCTTAATGCCATCAAACCAGCGCTCAAACCAAATGAGTTCAGTGTTTGCCATAACATATTCCTGTCCACTCTGTCATAAGCCTTTTCCAAGTCCATGAACGCACAAAACTTTCTGGTTTTTGCCAAAACTTCTCCACAATCATGCGCATGGAAAAGACTTGATCCGCATCCCTTTCTCTATCCAGCTTGCACATCCCAAATTTTTCCATCAGTTTCTTCCATAACTCTTTCAATTAACTTTTAGCTTAGCATTAGTTTACCTGATAAAGCAAGCTGATACTACATTGTTTACAGTCCTGCTGTGACCCTTTTCCTTATATATTGGGACTATAACGGCTTTGCCAGTCTTCCGGTACCCCTTCAGTTCCCAACATAAATTAAACAAGTGTACAGCAGGCCTGCCACCACTCCCTCTCAGCCCTTAGCATTTCAAGTGATACTCTATCATATCCGCCTGCCTTACCTGCTTTCATGCTTTTCATTGCTTTCATTATTTCATCTACACTTATCTCCCTACTCTCCACTTCTTTCAAATTTCTATTTCACTTAATTCAGACGACTCTTCACTCATAAACACGCTTTCAAAGTATTCCTTCCATCTCTTAAACTCAAACTTCATCATTCAGCATACAGCCATTCTCGTCTCATATAGCATTCATTCTAGGCTGTTTCAATTTCCCCTGGATTCTTACGAGTTTCCAGAACATTTTAATATTTGCCTGGAAGTTATCAGATATCCTTCTATCATTCTTATCCGTTCTTTCTTGCTTTTCCTTTCAACAACTTCTTTTACTCTCTTATTTATAAGTCTAAAGTCTGCCTTTTTCTTTCAATCTCATCATTCATACATAATTACAGCTTTGGTTGCCAGTAAATCTAGCCATTCTCTTCTTTGCTTCAACTTCCATCCGCCTCATCATCCCACCACAACGTATTATTTTCCTTTCATTCGTTCTCTACTTACACATAGGTGGCTGCATCCACTAAAACTTTCTTAACATTATTCCATACAGTCTTCAGGTCTAAATCATTCATACATATTTCATTCAAACCACTAATATTTCTCTCAGTCTACATTTATACTTCTCTTTCACATCTTCATCTTGTAACCTCTCTATTCTTATACGCTGTAACGCAGTGGTAGACACAGATGTCCGATGCCGCCAACGCTTGAATAGACCATTAATTCGACATAAGACCAAGTAATGATCCGTCCCAACGTTGGACCCCGGAAACCCTTGTATCTACCACCGCTCCGCATTCTTTCATCCACAATTATGAAATCTATCATGCTTCTATCATCACCGCCTTCATGTGAATCCTTTTATGCGAAAAGTGTTCGTCACAAAAGATTCTTTTCACACATACGGCGAGGAGGTCTTCACCATTCTCATTTACACTTTCATCGCCGAACGTTCCTAATATCCTTTCATAACCAGACCTCTTCACCCCAACCCTTCCATTAAAATCTCCTAACATAATAATATTTTCATTTCTCTTACATTTCCTCAACACCATCCTTACCATGTCCCAAAACTGCTCTCGGATATAAGTGGGCAGACATGTCTGGGGCGTACACCCCTAGCACAAACAACTTCTAAGCCCTTTCATTCGTATCCATAGCAGCCTTGGGCTTACATTCATACTCTTTCACATTGACCCATTCTTTCTGAAAGGATGACACCGACTCCTGGCATGCCCGCTCGGTCTCGTCTACACCAGACCAGTAAGCGGTATATGCCGTAATGCAGTAACATCCTTTCCTTTCATTCGTCTCATTTACATAACACATCTATTCCTCTATCATTCATCATTTCGCATACTTCATCCATCTTATCATTCATTGCTCCATACATTCAGCGTAGCCAGACGGGCCTCCGCAATCCACTTTTCGCCTCCGGGACAGAGAACGACGGGTGGCGAACCTCGTCGCCGGTTTTACTCCCGAGATTCTTCGCACTTACCCATTAAAGGGGCGGGAACTCAGGGCCATTTTTTTTTGTTGGCTCATGGTGCGACTAAGGGAATAGATTTTACGCCGCTACCATACGGCGAGGCCGAGTCTAATCTTTTCGGCTTTGTCGTCTCGTTGCACCACCCGGGGACACGTGTAGGGTGGGCCTAGGTTAGTGGTCGAAGCCTACGGACGCGAGCGACTCATTCCCTATCTTAACTACTGTATAATTTATGCCATTGCACAGCAAGTAAGTCATATTTTTTATTAATGCGTTAAAATTGGTACTCTTCCAAATTTAATAAAGCACAGGAAAATAATCCCTCTTTTTTTAAATGTGGTAGTAAAGTTGATGTGACTAATTTTAGGCTTATATCCGTACTCTTTGGCATTCCTTGAGGGAGGCCTATGTTCAGCAGTGGACTTGTGAAGGGCTATGATGATGATCTGTACTACCAGTACTTAGCAAAGTTCGTGAGAAAGTAATTTATAATCGGTCATTATGACATTTCTCGTTAATTATACTACTTTAAAGCAATCAGTACAGTTTCTATAAAGGTAAAAGCACTGAAGATGCAGGCACTACACTTCTCAAACATAATATATTTGAAGCTTGGGAGAGTAAGCAGGATGCGTAAAGTATTTTTGGGACTTATCTAAGGCGTTTGATTACGTAAATCATGATATCAACAAATGAAGGCATTATGGTGTCTCAAAATATAAAATTATACGTTTGACCGGTTGCAAAAAGTTAAAATACTAATGAAACTAAATCCTCTCGAGCACCCTTAATTCTGGGCGTGACCCAAGGATCAATATTGGGACCATTGCTCATTTTAACATATTGTAAGAAACTATTCCACTTCTGATGTTAGAAATTATTCTCAAAAGTATTTAAATAAAAGAACACTACTCGGTAATAAGCCCTGCTTACTATCAGGACACCAATTACATGATAACACCAAAGTATGCAAACCAACAGCATCACTACCCATCTCAATGTAACACAGGGCAGCCTCTGAGCGACACGACCTTCCTTGCCTACACTAAAAGAATACCCCAACGCCAACGGACATAGTAACGACAGTGGGACTCTTAGAATTACAGACTGATGCCTCTTAGTCGCCTGTGAATAGAATAGAATAGAATAGAATAATTTTTTATTCAATATAGATTACATGTGTAATTCTTATTGAAAGTCATTTTTTACTTTACCACTGGTTCGAAAAAAAAACCTCTGTCCTGGGAAGAACCAGCAAGAAACCCAGCGAGACTTTTTTTAAAGTAAATTTTACATTAATGGTTGTACAAACTATTTAAGTACAAAATTTATTTTAGAAACTGCTTGGTAGCGACCACCTCATTCCCAGGGGTTATTATCAATTATATATTCATTTATACTATAATAACCTTTTTATGTTTCAGATTAACAAAACATTTAAACTTGGTAGTAGAGAGACCCTGTAAACTTTCCGGGACCTTGTTGTAATAGCGTACATCAAGAATGAATTACTGACTCTGTGGAGTCGAAAACTGGTATCACTAGCTTGTGCTTGTTCCTAGTGTTTACAGAATGTATATCACACTTTTTTACTAAAACTACCTTTGTTTTGTGAACATACATAAAATTTTCGTAAATATACTGAGGGCCAAAAGTTAATATATTTATTTCCTTAAATTTATCTCTAGAGACTCTCTCGGTTTTAGGTTGTAAATAGCTCTAATGGCCCTCTTCTGTAAAACAAAATAGTTTCTGAATCAGCCGCATTTCCCCTATAGCAAAATCCCATAAGACATTATGCTATGGAAATAACTGAAATAAACTAGTCTAGCTGTCTCGACACTAGTGAGACCTCTAATCTTTTTAGCATAGGCTGCAGAACTTAGTTTGCTTGCTAGTTTGGATATATGGGGCCCCACTGAAGCTTTGCGTCGAGGTGATGCCAAGAAAAACAGTGGATTCAACAGGGCTCAGTTCTTCCCCATTTAAAAACACATTGGTACCCAGATTTTTAACATTCGTTGTTGTAAATTTAATACATTTAGTTTTATTTGAAATAGCATTATTCACTTCGTCACATTTAAATGATTGACGTTTAAGTTTAAAAATCAAGGAAGTATCATCAGCAAATAATACTATATCATGATTATCCCCTACAAGGAAGGTAAGTCATTAATATATACCAGAAATAGAAATGGGCCAGAATCGAGGCCTGAGGACACCATTAATACAGGTGACCCGGAAGAACTTTTACCATTGATAATAACTTTCTGCATTCTATTACTTAAATATGAAATAATAAGTTTAAGCGCTGTGTTCTTGACACCATAGTACTGGCTTCCTGATTAATGTCTCATGGTGAACACAGTCGAAGGCCTTGGAAAGGTCACAAAATATACCAAAGCATCCTCCGTATTCTCCCATGCACAAAAATATGTTTAATAAGCTCAACTCCAGCGTCAGTTGTCGAGCGACCTTGTAAACCAATTGATTTTATGTAGCATTTATTAATATTAAAGAAACTTAAGATCTGATCTAAAATTATTTTTTCAAAAATTTTACTAAATGTTGGTAGTACAGAAATCGGTCTAAAATTGAATAGTTAAATTAATTGTGAGATACTTTATACTGCCAAAACAAGTGGGAGATTACCATTCTACCTTCATTTGTTCGTATTTCCTTTTATTGTTTTACCCTCATTCCCAACAATATACAGTGTATTTTGAAATGCTCCCGAAAACGAAGACAGATGATAGTACTAAGGATAACTATGATGATAGTTACAAAAAAATTCGATCCCGAGGAAAAAAAACATCTTTTCACAACGTTTTATTAACTTTATTCACGCTCCATCATGTAACTACAGTTAATTGAAACGATATTTCACTAAAAAAAACATGAAAATACTGAAACATAAAACCAGCAGTGAAATTACTGAATTACAATCAGCTGACTAGGGTCAATGTACGCGAACGCCGAATTCGCGCGGCCCGCAACAACGATGGTACACAATACCTAATAATTTACAACACTTGTCTAAATACCTAACTATCTACTTAACCTACTATTTTGCCACTGTGCTTGTCTCCACGTAGCCATTAATTCAGAATTCACAGGTTAAATAAACCAAATAACTGGTTCGATTCCTAATGAAAAATAAATAAAATGTTAACAAGGTTAAGTTATGCTTTTATCCATTGTGTAGGTATGTTTATTATTCTGATGTATTCGGTTATGTACCTATTCAGATCATTTCAGTACTAAGTTATTTAAAAAAATTAAGTTAAATAAACCAAATAACTGATTCGATTCCCCGCTAATACAAAAATACTTAAATAAAATATTAACAAGGTTAGAGTCATGTTTTTTTATCCATGGTGTAGGTATGTTTATTATTCTGATGTATTCAGTTATGTACCTATTCAGATCAGTTCAGTACTAAGTTATTTAAAAAAAATTTGGTATGAAACAGCTTACCGATTCTCCGTGGCCTTATGAGATTCTCCAAGGCACATTAACATGTTGCAGTATTCACGAGCACTATAAACGTACCTACGCGTTAGGCATTATTAAAACAAAACAAAAAACATAAAACGTAACAACAAGAACAATATCATTAATTAATAAATAACAAGTAATAACGACAATAATTTTATAAACAAAACAGTTGAACTATCGCTCGTGATAGTCAACACGGAACTGTCTCAAAAACTAAAATTATTCATCAATCCATAAAACAAATGCGCACGTTGTAACGTCCTTGAAGTATGTGTAAATTCCACAAGGGTAGAGTGAGTAGTATACCTAATGCATTGTTTCGTACCGATCTAGTTAAGAGTTCGTCTCCCGCGAGGATATTGACCCTATTGTCAGATGATTTTCTTTTTTAAGTTTCACTGCTGGTTTTATGTTTCAGTATTTTCATGATTTTTTTAGTGAAATATCGTTTCAATTAACTATAACAACATGATGGAGCGTGAATAAAGTTAATAAAACGTTGTGAAAAGATGTTTTTTTTTCTCGGGATCGAATTTCTTTGTGACCCATCATCATAGGTATCCTTAATACTATCATCTGTCTTCGTTTTCGGGAGCGTTTCAAAAATAACCTGTATATTCCTTTGTAACAGATGTGGATATAACAAAAATGATTTATTTCAGCTGTTTTCACAGTGTTATGTCCTAGGAATTATTATATGGCGATCAAAAACTAATAATAATAAAAAAATATACTACAGATAAAAGCTATTCGTGCTAAAAAGGTATGAATGCTTGGAAATAATGAACATCCTTAGACTTTTAATACTTACGAGAATGTATATATTTTCTAAGGTTAAATTGTAATAACTCTTAAAAGAAAAATGCTTCTTGCCGTTTCTTCTAACAGGGTTTCCCCAGAAAAGATTTGTAAAACAATGGCGTAGTTTTGACTTTCAAAAGTGCTTTATAGAAGCCAAATTTGAATAAAATATTTGACTTTGACGTTGACACACAACCATACATCATACACGCAAAAATCATTAATATTGAAAACCCTCGTTTTATCCCTCTCGTTATCGGATAAGTGGGAGAAAGCAGTGTCCACCGCGTTACCCTATTGCGTGTTAGGACTTCATAATATGTCTTTCTTAATATTTTCTTTTAATTTCTCGGACATGTAGGTTTCCTTACGGTGTTAAATCTCGTGGCGCGTGGTAAATCAGCACCTAAAATTGTAATTAAAAATTTCATTGGTGCCGTCGGGGACTGAACTCAGGTTGCTCTGCGTGACATTCACAATGATCCCTAGCCCTGGAGCTACCATAATATAATATTATATTGATGGCACCGTGGCACAGGGGCTTAGCAAGGAGTTGCAGCGCTAAGGGCCGCGGGTTCGAATCCCGCACGGAACAAGTATTTGTATGGCCTACAAATAACTTTTCCGGGTGTGGATGTTTGTACTTGTGAAACTTATGTATTTAAAATATAATACTGTACTATGGGGAAATCCTAGCGTGAAAAATATAAAGACATAATAATTTATATTATAACTATGAAAATATTTTATCGCTTAACCAAAATACTGCAAATCATGAAATATGACAATTCAGTAACCTCGGCCCTATTTTAGAAACTTATGTCTTTTGCGAGAACTATCACGAAAAAATATCAAAGGTTATATGATTCATGTGAGCATTAGAAGCGTTTCGTTACTACTGATACTTACAAAAACATAAATTTATGATGTTAAAATACTAAGCAGCTTTCCACATAGTAGGCGAATTACGAGCTAGATTTCTAGGTTTTAACAATCATAAGATTATTGCTTTAATTTTGAATCTGATGTTATTTTTATTAATTAGTCATAGTTTAAAAGTCTGGTCTTTTTTCTCGCTCAAAGGATTAAATATAGCCATACGAAGAAACGCTTCTTCTTCTTGGCGATGCCACGGGAAGTAAGACTGTATGATAATTTTATAGTATTTTATTAGTATTTTTAATAGTTTTTTAAGGTTAAACTAAGTTTGTTTCTTTAAAAGTACCGTAGAAAATATGCGAAATAAAATGTAAAGTATTGAATTTGACAATAAACGTCAAAATTATCGAAGACTATGCTGCTGACTAAAACTTCGTTCGTGAGAAGGACTCTTCTTAAACCATAGTTTAAGCCAGATGTAGTAAGTTTAACCGAACAGAAAATATGGATTATGCTTGAAAAATATATAATTCTTAATGACATACTCTCAATACAGAAATAGTAGCCTCGCAGCATGTAGATGTAAAAATTACCGGGCCTATAAACTATAGCATTTTTTTTTCAAGACGTTACAAGTAACGCTGGTAGTCTTAGTCGGTAGCTTTAGTCAGTAAACTGAAGTAATATTGACTTGGGCTATATAGTTCGAATAAGCTACATCTGACGAGAAAAAAAGTTTCTCGAACGCTAGTCTCTTGTGCGCAGAGTGGAGTGATCCTCGCACTAGTGTGACAATGGCTCAGGACCGTGCATCAAAGGACTTGATGGGCCGTATGATATATAATCTTTTAATCTCCGGAGTTTTTTCCGGCGATTTTTTTTTATGGAAGAAAAGGGAAACCAGTATACGACTCACCTAATGGTGGGTGATCACCGTCGCCCATGAACACCTGCAACACCTGGGGATCGCAAGTGCGTTGCCTGCCTTTTAGAAAGGTAGGTCTTTTCTTAAAGAACCCTAAGTTGTATCTGTCGGAAAACCGCTGGCGACAACAAATTCTAGAATGGTCGTGCGGGGAAAAAATTCAAGAAAATCGTACGGTAGTTGAGCGAAAGTCATCAAAATGATGAGAATGGAATTTCAAGTTTTGTGATGAATTCAGCAGTTGGAATTAATCCAAATAGTGCCTCTTAGTACTTTCGGTTGTAATCGTTTATCTCCGAGTGGTGATAATATTTTTTCTATTTGCTGTTTTCTATTTACTAGCCTGCCTGTTGAAAACTGCGTCTCAATTGAAACTAGGAAACTAGAGGGAAACAAAATCCTAACAACACCATAGGTCACACTGTGTACAGAAAAGGGACCCATACAAACCGATATTCAAACGGACCTCACCATTATCCTTCACAGTTACCTATGTTGGGCAAATCTTTATTGCAGAGATCACGAGGGATCTATGACAGCAAAAAAAAGTGAGTCAGATCGATTCGCCAACTTACAGATTGGCTCAACACTTAGCAAAAATACCACCAGAGGACACATAAGAGCACACAATAAGTATTCATTTGTCAGTGAGATTAAAGACTTACGTCTTACTGAAAATGAAACCGTCACTTTTGATGTTCAGTCCCTATTTACTTGCCTACCTGTCGAAGATTGCATCTCAATTGTAACTAGGAAACTAGAGGAAACAACATGGCAGCAGAATATGCAGTATTACTCAGACATTGCCTTACGTCTGGCTATATATTGCGGAAGGAAGAGTTTTAAAAAGTAGATGGTGTTGCAATGGGCTTACCCGTATCTCAAATTGCCGCCGATATATTCATGGAGGACTTTGAGGAGAAAGCCCTCTTTACTGCACCCGTAATTCCAAGGTTCTACAAGCGGTACGTAGACAGTACTTTTACAATTTTACCAACAGACAAAATAACTGAATTTTTTTTAAATTCAATTTATTATGTAGTTAGAGGCAAATAATTCCTTAACCTTCCTAAATGTGTTAGTAATCCGAAATCCTAACAACACCATAGGTCATACTGTGTATAGAAAAAAGACCCATACAAACCGATATATAAACGGTGAATCTCAACATCATCGTTCACAGTTAGCTACCGTGGGCAAATCTTTGTTTCAGAGAGCAAGAGGGATCTGTGACAGCAAACACCTGGCCGCCGAGCTTCAGCACGTCAAGCAAGTTCTGCACGACAACAAGCTTCGGGTCCCACATCTACGTCACAGTGACTTAGTGAAGCCGGCCACAGTCGAGCGTCTCCCTGCTGTACTACCATATATCAGAGGTGTCACACAGAGAAGATTGCGAGCTCCTAGTAGAACATTCTTCAAGCCGCCGAAGAAGATTAGTCAGTTCCTACCATCCGTCAAGTGCAATATTCCTCTACAATATGCAGGAGTGTACAAGCTTGATTGTGAATATAGGGCAAACAAAACGATCAATAAAAACCCGCGTAAAAGAACACATAGCTGACGTGTAGCATCAACGTTCCGGGAAGTCTGCAGTTTGTGATCATATCCTAGACGGCCCCCGCCATTACATTAGATTTGATAAACCACAAATTCTCGCGAAAGAACATCGATTCCTGCCAAGGATGATACGTGAGAATATTGAAATTAAAAAAAAAAATCCTAATTTCAATAGAGAGGGAGGCTGGGTACTACCACCTGCTTGGGATCCTATAATTAAAAAAATTAAAACTAAGCCCAAGCATACCACTGCAAGACTTCAAGACACAGTTAGTTCATTCTGCGTAGATCGGACCAAAAGTAATAATTAAAAGGCTGAAGGTACTCTGACATTGGGACGTCAATCACCTCAGTACTATGGGTGCTGTAAAGCACCCGAAACGTCGGGTATTAAAAACTAAGTTTAATTAAAAACGATAAAATCCGCTGAAGGGCTGGAGAGGAAGTGGTGGCAGACCTGCTGTACACCTTGTTTTATTTGTGTTGGGAACTTAAGCGGGTAGCGGGATACTGGTGCAAAGCCGTGATAATCCCACTATATAAAGGAAAATGATCGCAGCAGGAGGAATGAGGAGCGCAGTGGTAGATACAAAGGTTTACCGGGGGTCCAACGTAGGGACGGATCATTACTTGGTCTTATGCCAAATTAATGGTCTATTCAAGCGTTGGCGGCATCGGACATCTGTGTCTACCACTGCGTTACAACGTATAGAGATAGAATATAGAGGTTACAAGATGAAGGTGTGAAAGTTCAAATATAGACTGAGAGAAAATATAAGTGGTATGGATGAATTGTGTATGAATGATTTAGACTTGGAGACTGTGTGTATAATGTCAAGAAAGGTTTGGTGAATGCAGCCACCGAAGTATGTGGTAAAGTAAGAGAATGAATGAAAGGAAAATAATACGTTATGGTGGGATGATAGGGTGATGGAAGTTGAAGTAAAGAAGAGCATGGCTAGATTTAACTTCAAAGCTGGTAATTCTGGGTGTGATTGATGAGATTGAAAGAAAAGGCAGACTTTAGACGTATAAATAAGAGAGTAAAAGAAGTTGTTGAAAGAAAAAATCAAAAAAGAACGGATAAGAATGATAGAAGGATATCTGATAACTTCCAGGCAAATATTAAAATGTTCTGGAAACTCGTAAGAACTGCCAGGGGAAATTCAATACAAGGCTGTATATGCTGTAGAATGAATGCTATACGAGACGAGAATGGCTGTATGCTGAATGATGATGTCTCTAGTTTAAAGAGATAGAAGGAATACAATGATAGCGTGTTTATGATTGAAGAGTCGTCTGAATTAAGTGAAATAGAAATTCCAAAAGTGGAGGAAGAGGTGGAGATAAGTGTAGATGAAATAATGAAAGCAATGCATGAAAGCAGGTAAGGCAGCCGGATATGATAGAGTATCACTCAAATGCTAAGGGCTGGAGAGCGATTGGTGGCAGCTGCTGTACACCTTGTTTAATTTATGTTGGGAACTGAAGCGGGTACCGTGAAGACTGGTGCAAAGCCGTTATAGTCCCAAAATATAAGGGAAAAGGGTCAGAACAGGACTGTAAAAACTACCGTGGCATTTGCTTGCTTAGCATTGTGGGTAAACTGTATGCTAAGGTGTTAATTGAAATAGTTATGGAAGAAACTGTTGGAAAAGTTTGGGATGTACAAGCTGGATTTAGAAAGGGGATGGGGTGTACGGATCAAGTGTTTTCCATGCGTATGATTGCAAAAGTTTTTGGCCAAAACCAAAGTTTTGTGCGTTCATGGGCTTGAAAAGGCTTATGATAAGTGGGCAGGAATGTGTTATGGCAAACACTTAACTCATTTGGTTTGAGCGCTGGTTTGATACAGGCATTAAGTTCTCTTTATAGGGACTCTAGTGCTTGTGTCAGGATCAATGGGGTCTACTCGGACTGGTTTGGCATTCAACAAGTTGTCAGACAGGGCTGTGGCTTCCCCGTGGCTGTTTAACCTATTTATGGACAGTTGTTTGCAAACTTTGAAAGTAGAAGAATGTAGGTTGAGAATGGTTAACCGTCAAATGCCTTTTGTACGCCGATGAGCAAGTCATATTTGCATCGTTGGCGGCCGAGTTGCAAATGATGGTTACATTAATGAACAGTTCATTAAAAGAACGGGGAATGAAAGTGAACGCAAGTAAGACGAAAGTTATGGTTTTTGAAAGAAACGATATGTAAATAAGAATATAAGGGAATTGGTCGAGCAAGTGGATGAGTTTGTGTATTTGGGATGTGTATTTGAGGGATGGTAGATATGATAAAGATATAGAACGACGAGTGTACGCAGGAAATAAAGTAAATGGGGCTCTACACTCTGTTGTGGAAAGTCAGAATGTGTCCAAAAACGCTCGTATGGCAATTTACAATGCTGTGTTAGTACTTTAATGTATGGTAGTGAAAGTTGGGTGTGTGGAAGAAACTAGAGTAGAATAAATGCTGTAGAAATGCGGTCATTAAGGAGTATGTTAGGGCTGAATCTGAATGACAGAGTGAGAAATTGTGTGATAAGAGAAGAGTGTGGTTTGCAAGATGATGTTGTGACCAGGATTAAGAAAGGAATGCTTCGGTGGTTTGGTCATGTAGAAAAAATGAATGAGGAAAGAGTGACAACGCAAATTTATTTGGCAGAAGTGAACGGCAGAGTCGGGAAGGGACGCCCTAGGCGAAAATTGGCGATATATTGAAAATGGGCCAAATTAAGAGTACCCTTAACCGACGAGCGTGTATGCGTAGGTATATGGATGCGGAGGAGGCGAGAAAATTGTGTCAAGATCGTGCCAAATTGAAGTCCATAGTCTCTGCCTACCCCTCTGGGTGACAGGCGTGAGTGTTTATGTAATGTTTAAATATAAATGAATCATTAAATTTTTAATCATTTAAAATAACTCAAATTTCTATGGAAAAATTATCTTATTTGGAAATTGCAAAAATCTCTTAACATATCGGTCTAATAAAATCGCTGGTGATAGTTGATTCCTCAAAGAAAATGTACGAGGAAGAAAAATTCTTGTAAATCGCACTGTGGTAGACCGCGAATCATCTAGGTGGAACGGATGGTATCGCGAGTTTTGTCGCGATGTGCGATGGTGAAATTGAGCGGCTGGAATTAGTCCTAACAATACCTCAGAGCACTGGTAGTAGGGGTAGGTGCGATAAAATACACAAAGGGATGCAATATCTCTTCGCAGTGCCAGTGAGTGAAACTTATCATAAAGAGCTAGGTCGCTGAAGATTCGAACCGCTCTGTGCTGGATGCAATCAAAGGAAAGAGATGGTACTGGGGAGCCCCGGCCCAGAGATTGAAACAGTATTCCATGTGAGTCCGAACCTGCGCCTTGTTAAGTTGCAGCCGGTGTGCCGGTATTAAATACTGTCCTGCTCTGCAGAGCACGCCAAGCTTTTAAGAGGTCAATTTGGCCATATCTTCCAAGTGACCACAAAACGAGAATGCCCGTCATTCGATAGGTCGACGCCGAGGATTCCGATACTGACTGAGGTCACAAGAGGAGTGCCCTGACACTGAGTAGAGAAAAAGGGATTCTTTTTAACGGTAAATGCGCAAGCTTGTGTCTTCTGGGAATTGAACTGGTCTAGACTTAGTCGCTTCCAATCCGAGACATTGTTCAACAAAGGCTCGATTTCAAACGTAAGTTTGTTCCGGTACTCGACGACGTTTTCCTGAGAAATATTGTCACGGCCGGTGTACAAAGCATCAACAGTGCTGCCGTCTGTGTATCAATTAATGTTACTGGTTTGCTAGATATCATTGATATGCAGAAGAAACAGCGTTGGTGATAGCACGTAGGCGTTTGCGAATCGGAGCATGCACCGTCTATTACAACTTTGATGATCCAATCTGCAAGTAAACTGGTGATCCAATTGCACAATTTCTCGGAAGCCTATAAAAGCTTCGAAAGAAGCGCTTTGTGCCAAACAATCAAAGGCCTTCGCTATGTACAAATAAATGAAAAAGGCTTCTCCCTTAGACTCTACTGCTTACACGCATCTATGAGTTAGGTAAGATTATCAGCTGATCGACTCCGACGAAAACCGTATTTGGCCATCGATTAGTGACCTGGTGAGCTAGTGATCCTCAAGTTACCTCGTGAGCTGGCAAATTATAATAGATTCCATTATTTTGGAGAACAAGTATTTGGGGATCGAGTGGACCAAACTTGTCTTACATGAATTTGGGACTACGCCTAGGGAGTACCAGTACCGAAAAAGACGCGTTAAAACCGGTGCCAACTCCGGAGCACACGTCTTCAGCCAATAAGAGGACTCCATCAGGCTCCTCGACTTATTTATGTCAGGAGAGGACACCGAGCGCTGTGTAAACAGCCTTCACACCGCGAGATGGTTGGCGGTGTGTTCCTCCGTCAACAAGAGTCGAGTTGGACGCAAAAAAAGAGCCTAGCAGAACGGCCTCTGCGACATGGGCCAGTGAATCGATCTACCTGTTCAGAGATGGCAGAGATGGCTGACAGGAGTTCCTGGATAGCCTCGGCGAGACCAGAATACGTATTCCAGTAATGAAACTAGTTTTTCGTCAATTCTGCTGATGTGCTCTGATTTTGCCTTGGCAATGACACTTTTGAAGGACCAGGAGGCGGAATAATTATACTTTTTTTAAGAACGCTAGTGTTTGCATCCCGAGACGTTGATGCGTCAGCCCAGGCCCGGTAGCACTTTTGCTTATAGGGTGATGCAATTTTACAGGAGTGACCAAACCATGGCTGAATTCTGCCTCTGATAGGGCACCACAGATGATGGAATCAAAAGATCCATTCCCTGAATTACCACAAGCGAAGGCCCCAAGGGTAGGATTCAAAAAAACACCGCACCCCGTTCCCATCGGCCGACCTGTAATAATAATAATTCTTTATTGAACATAGAATTAGTATACAATTCATTGATTCCCTGACTCCTAAACTAGGTTATCTTGTATGTGGAGGCAATTTCCCCTCCCATTCAGTGATCTTATTTTCCGTGTACAATACAGACTATAAAATATAAAACAAAAGTGTGCCACACACCTCACTTTATTTTACACGCACCACACACGCACGTGTGTGAGGTGCATAATAATGCTGCGTACATGTGTGCGTGTGCGTGTATGTGTGTGTGTGTGTGTGTGTGTGTGTGTGTGTGTGTGTGTGTGTGTGTGTGTGTGTGTGTGTGGTGTGTGTGTGTGTGCTATTTAAGTTATTTAATTTAAAAATGTATTAATAATATTATATATAAACAGGTGCTAGTAGTCATATTGCCTTTTCGCAAATGCGCTTTTGACAAATGGTACTGAACATTTTTGCGTTCTTTTGTTTTTTAGCTACATACGAGTATACTGGGGAAAAATTATGATATCGTTTATGCATTTGTATATTATATACGATTTTCGTACACTAAGGACATTTGACAATTGTATACTTTAGATGTTGGGTATGTATAAGGAAGATGTAATATTAGTTTTAAAATAGATCTTTGAGCTCGCCCGGTCTCAATAAGATATGTTTTGGGAGCTCCACCCCATGAGCAGATGCAATCATTTATGAGACAATGACAAAGGGCGTTATATGTCTGAATTAGCAGTTTTTTAGTCGCTACAGTTCTTAGAATCCGTTTAGATATATTTGATATATGAGGTTGCCAATTTAATCTTTCCTCGAGGATTAACCCAAGGTATTTTATCGTAGATGTTCGTTCTAATATTGTACATTTACATCTCTTCTTTTTTTGCGACATATTACAAGGGTACGTATGCATGGTGACAGAAAAGCTGTGTGGTGGTTTTGAGATTATAGTTTTGTAAAAGCATAAATATTTTGTTATTGAACAATTGACGCTTAAAAGATTATTTTGCAGCCATTTTGTAACCGTACGTAATCCATTTTCAGCACATAGTACAGCACGTATAGTACCAAACACGGCGGCAACCTTCTGAACGCAACCGCGATGGGAACGTGAGTGGTACCAAACTCCAGATTAGACTATGATTTGAAGAACCAAGAGGGGCATCGACGGAGACCTGATATCCGTCCGGATGAAAGGTCAGCAGAAGTCCAACAGAGAAGGCGAAGTAACCAGTTGTGTCAGATCATATGCCAAAGTAAATTCATAAACAGATCTACCCGCATATTCGGTTAAACGGGATGCAAGTCATTCAACAAGGTAGAGTTAAAATCATCGAGGATCAAAATCTCTCCGAATGGAAACTGTTGTAGCACGGAGTCAGCTGCCATTCGGACGTGGTCGATGAGTCGTTCTGTGTAGGCATTACCGCTATGGAACCTATAGAGGCACCCGTAGACGCGGGGATGTTCGCTGATGTCTACGCGCAGCCATAGGATGGATAGATCCGTACCTTCAAGACTGCTTAGGCGTCGAAATCAGATGTCCTCTCTGACGTATACGCAAACGCAAACCCTACTTCAATCTGGTATCCTGTGGTCATGGTACCACCCAGTTTCGAGCTGGCCCATCCGTGCACCAGCAAAAGTTGCCGCGTGTCTCTACCACTGTTACATTTAATTTGTAAACGTAAAGTAATTTGGAATCTGTTAAAATAATATTTCTTGTATTTTATCTTTTTTTTACTTATTTTAAGTTTACTATAATCTCATTTGGTGGTTAGTAATTATAAAGCCCTAAAAATAAAGCGCACTATCTTAGCGTAGCAAAGCCTATTCACTATTGGCAGAAGTCACCCAGATTGTAATCGAAGGAAAACTGATGCTTGAAATTTATTCCTCTGTGTTCACTGTATTTAAATACTTGAACTGTGATAGTTCAACACTGAGCACTCTTCTTAGATTTTATGCAAAAAAAACTTTCCCTGCCTCTGAAGTTGTTTGCAAATTTTCTCTGCTCAGAAACTTTCTCAGACATAATTAAATAGGTCTAGCTGAAACGATAATAGCCTGTAACTTTACTCTTTTCTCCATAAAAAATATAAATATATTGCTAAAATTAAATTACATAATATTTGATGAAAAGACTTTAGGGATAGACCTCTTCTGACTAAAGATCCTTCGCGGTACGATTGTAGTTGTGTGTGGTGTGTAAGGTGTTGGGAGCATTAGTAACACGGCGAGTCGCAACTCAGGACAATATAATCAATGTGCGTGTGCTTATTATGCGCCGAATTTCCTTGTCGATGCAGTCTCGAATAGTGTGGCCACTGAGTCTCTATACTAAATTACTTCAATCATAATAAACACAAAAACGACGTGTGGTGGCATTTCGTACCATGTATCATTAGAGGTGACTGTGGGAAATGCCATTAAAATGCTATAGTTTCCGATAGGTGGCGGTATAACAATCTCGTTTAGGCCAGATGTAAAACATTCTGACGGATGGACAACAGTGTCAGTGAATGAAGGCGTAGTACTTCGATTGTCAATCCACCGGCCAAGCGTGACGTTAGGCAAATCCTCCCTACAACGGGGAAGGCCGATGTGCAGCAGCTTATTATGTCATAATAATTAACGACACACAGAAACAAAAAGCATACATTCTCTAACACCGAGCCATGAAATTATTTTTTTCCTTCAATTCGAATTTAGTGCCACACGAATTCATTTAAGTCGATGCTGGGAATCTATGCGATAATTTTAACGCTTAAGTTAAAAGTAAGATTTTGGGATACTGCAGTGAAATTCCACATTAATATGGTCACGATAAAATTTTATGAGCATAATTAAATGGATCTTTTGAAAAAAAAAAGTGAAATGAAAAAATCAAATGAAAAATAATGAGTTTCATGTACTGACACCTCACAATAAAGACGATTATACAAAGGGCAGCTTAAAATTATAAGTGATGGGGTTTGTTTCAATCCAGCGACAGTTTTGGGTCAGCGTAATGCCACAGTGAAGAATTTAGGCTGATAATTTACTTTTATTTTAAATGTCACTATAAATTTTTTTGAAATTTATTATTAACTTTCATACTTTCGCATAAGATTTTTGACTGACCGTTTGAGCTTATAATATGAGTATACCCATTAAAATTAAAACAGCAAATTGTACTTATAGACAATTTTCGTGCAGTTTGAACAGTAAAATAGCAGAACCTGGTCAAACCTTCTTAAACGTGAAAATATAAGAGCCCATTTTGAGAATTACCAATTAATGGAGCCAATTATATCCATTGCTAGTTTCTTTTAACCTACTTTAACACCCTAACTTAAAATTAATTATGTTGTTTTATACGTATTACAGGCACGGATATTTCCTAAAACCGTTTTAATAATTTTAGCATGAAAAAAATTATAACGTTGGAACACCTTTCACGCAAGCAAAGCCGCAGGAAAAGTTAATGGTTAAATAAGAGCTTGTAATTTAAGACTTTGTTTGTTTCAAATAATTAAAAACTAAATATAAATTACCTGTATAAGAACAAACTCAAAGGCATGTATAGTCGAGTGATTTGCGGGTTCGTTTGTATTTCGTCCTAAACAAACATTAAGTGTTACTCTTTACATAAAATCCAACTGAACTTGGCAACGCTATTCAATTCGACGAAAATGTTGTAAATCTATCGGCTGTTTAAACTGTAAGATTTTTTTAGTAATTGATTAAAATAAAAGTTATTGAAACGTCTTCGTAATATTACATGACGTTCTACTAGAGCCTAAAAATTAAGATTCCAACGTTTTGTCGCATGAAATAGTATCTAGCAATGATATTGTACATATAAGTGATATAAAAAGCACATTGTCAGAAAGATTAATGATTGTTGAACTTATTTTTTTAATCGATTAATTGCTATTTTACAAAAAAAGGTTTTAGTGGCTTATGGTGTAGATTTATCAAGTCCGTATGGCTTCGTAAACACGATAACTTTTGAAAATGTCAATTGTTCAACTCAATCTATTTTAAAACTCTTCATCTATCATGTGGGAAGCCATTGAATGTAAATGACAGTTTAGTTTTCTTTAGTTTAGTTATAATTAATTGCAGATTTATTAAAAGCAGCACTGACCTCTATATGGACCGGCTATACACCGTGACATAATGAAGATTTGATTTTCACAATTTTGGTGCTGACAGCAAAGTGAACGTCCATGGAACTAATAATAGAGATAAGACAGTGTGAAAAATATATCGATAAAATTCTATACAGGCCTACGTCCATTCTATTTATGGATTATATAATAAATAAATGTATCAATTAATACCTAGGCCTCAGACGTAAGCTTTATAACTCATATAAAACCAAGATCGTCGCTGCGTTGATCTATCTACGTTTTTATTCGTAACTACAGAACGGATTTTGTTCCGGGTTTCAAATGAGAAATCCCTACGCATACCTGCATTGCTGGGGGCAGAACGGATTATGTCGGACTTGCACTAAAAAACCCATGATGTTCCACCTTCACCACATTGACAGGGCCACGGAAACGCTTTAAGCATCCAGCCCCATTAGCTAAGTCCCCTCCTTGGTTGAGGACTTCCTCCCAGACTTCCAGGCTCGATATGTGGCGGCCATGGACAAGAAAAACGAGCACTCAGAAGCACCAAGTGGTACGTACAGTCCGTCAAAGTCGCGGCGGATAGTTGAGTGGTGCATTACCATACGAAAATCCTCTTCCTTGCGACTCCACTCGGCTGCAGCGATATTGAGAAAAGACTCTCCTCCAGCCGCAGCTCACTAACACACATCCAAGAGTGGCCACCTTGGCCAGCCCTTCCTTCGGGCCAGCCATGTCAGCCGCCCTACGTTTACCATGGGTTATCAAGCCACGGCCACTAACCCCCTCCCCCCTCTCCCTGCCAAGACAAGGCAGGAACCCCTTCAGGAGGAGTTATTTCATCTAATCCACAGATTAAATAATAGTACTACGCCTAAACTCACAAAATCACTAAGGACATTAATAATTTTGCAGTTCTATATAAATTTATTCCCTTGATACAATAAATTGGTCATAATAATTATACAGATTTAACAAACTTACGTCTTGTAAACACAAAGTCATCACCAGGCGACCTTTCTACACTTCGCTATGGCCCTTGAGTCTGGGGGAAAATAAGGAGAGAAGAAATAAAAAACATTCGAAGTAATAATCTAATATTTTTATACTTACTGGTACTGGTACTACCAGAAAATATTGTGAGTATATACCTTTTCAAGTGGTGCGTTTCTCATATCTAATAAAACAGTTGTCTGTGAAGTGTTTAGAACGAAGATAATCATTTTCTTTCGGACGCCAATTCACAATTTTTGTGCTTTTTAGCCATAACTTTAGTCTAGATTCAGTTGGAAACCTGATATAGACAAGGTTGATAAGTATTATAGACAAGGAACTCGACAACCCTATTGAATTTTTTTGTTTATCAAAACAGTAATATAAACCCTAACATGTTGGTAATTACGATATTAGATTAGTAACAAATTATTAAGTACATATATTATGAAATAGTTTTAATCTGTAATAAAGTAAAAAGTAAAATTTTCATTTTACTTTTTTGCTTTATTAAAGAATTCCACCTGATAACGAGTTTTACATAATACACACACTCATTATTACTAAAATAATTCTTATTATGTAACTAAAATCAAACACAATCAAACCACATAAAATAATTTCATGTTTTAGTTTAAAAATTCAAAATACAGAGATACATTTAAATAATACAACAGACTTTGGCATATTATGTCGAATCGGCATAAGGATTTTATATGGCATAAGCCAGTCCAGCGTACTTGTATATAGGCTGTTACTAATAAAAATATTTAAAACATCTGTTTAACAACTGTGTACTTATACATTGTTTAAGCTAGGGATAAGAGTTACACACTTTACCAATAACAGATGTATAAGCGTTGTATAGTTATACACTCAAAAAACAAAACCATTGGCAACATTCATCGAAAACGTTTTGAAACTAAATTGTCAAATTGTAGAGACATTTGAAAACACATAAACAGCTTATAAATTCTCTTTTGTAATTAGTAACACATAAATTTAGCCCAAAATATTGTTAAATTGAATTTAGAAATAATCTAATGTTTTATGCGATAAAACTAAACATTATTTTGATAAAGCCATATTTATCATCGTAACAAGTTTATGAACGTACCTTTCAGACAGTTTGCAATTCAATCGTCAATTTGGTGTTTGGATTTTATAATTCGTTAGTTGCTACTATATTTTTAAAAACATCGCTATAATTGTGTAATAATGGCTAATAGTAATGGAAACTTTGTCAAAAGAAACGATCTGTAAATTGGGATGCATTAGAAAGGTAAGATAGAATTTTACTAGAAAAACATTTGCAACTACTGTTTTCCAATATGGTCACAATTTGTAATCGATCTTTGTATATTATCTTTCAGAGTTTATTAAAAGTTGTATGATGGAGTTGTATCCATAATAGAAATAAAAACACGGATACAAATACTAATAAAAGTAAAACCATTGCTTGGCAAAAGTGATGAAAAGGTTTGTAAAATACCATTTTATGAATATTTTTCACGTTTCTTGTATGCAAATTGTGATTGAGACATTTTAGTTTTAGTGAATTGAATAGCCGGGTAAGAGAATTAGCTGAAGTAGCAACAGTGGCGCACTATGAAACTTGATGCAAAAAAACATGTCACAAGTAAAGACATCTATCAAATGTACTGGTGGAGGGCCAAAACCTCTTATCCCAGACCCGGAAACCATTGATATTTTAAGCATGATTCACAGGAATTTGAGACGGATTCCAATGTCTTCGACAGTGACAGCATAACAGTGAGCGCATACTATATTTTTGTAATTATTTTGTCTTAACACTAACACAATGTTAAGTATCAGAATGAGTATGTTGTCTTATGATTATGACATCAATGTGTGATATTCTATTTTATTTCAGAATCCAGAGATTCAAAGCCAGGAGCAGTCCTTTGTGAATACAATAACACAAGAGTATGTTATCACTCCAGGAGATAATAATGAGAATGTGCAAGAGGTTTGTTAATTTAAATTTGTTGATTGAATTTACTTTGATTAATAACTTTTGAATTCTGAATGACTTTTGCTAATATTTCAGAATATTACACCACTACCTTTTAAGATTCAAACTGAAATAAATAGAAGAACAAAACGGAAACTAACATTCAATGATGTGAATGATAGTAAACACACAGCCAAACGTGAGGTAAAATGAAATTTAATTTAATTTTAATAAAAGTTTAATTTAAGTATAACAAAATAATGGGATCAGTGATTTATGATTGATAATAACATATTTATTTCAGGAAAGAGACTTAACCAGAGAGCGCAATCATGTTCTTGTCACTTGCATAAAGGAGGAACATAATTTAAAATGAAAATATGATAGAAGCTCATAGTTTTATCAAGAGAACACAATTTAAAATCCAACAAATGTTATTGGAAAAGAAAACATGTTGCTTCAAGTTGAAAACTAAAATTAGAAATTTTATTTTTAAAATCAAAATTACCAAAATAATATATTTTGTAACTAAAAGTGTGTTTCAATGAATAATCTCTTGTTTCTTGACCAGATCGGCCATCAAGACCTTCCCTTAGCATTTGTTGGTCACCATTATCTTCAGATATGACTGGTTCAAGGAAATCAATGCCTTCATTCATTTCAATGGCAATATTGTGTAATATCGCAAGCGCAACAATGTATAATTTTACATTTTCCAGTGACACACTAAACCCAAGTAATAGACATCGGAACCTCTGTTTCCAAACTCCGAAACACCTTTCAATTGTATTTCTTGTCAATATATGCGATTTATTATAAGATTCCTCCTTAGCGATACGGGGATTCTGGACTGGTGTAAACAAATAATTTGTCAAACCATAGCCAGAATCTCCTAGTAAACGAGCATGAAATTCTCCATTTTCAAATCGTTGTCGGATTCGGCTTTCCCTGAATATTCTTGCATCATGTGTGCTGCCCCTCCAGTGTGCCACTATGTCCCTTATCTTTAATTGAGCATCACAAACTACCTGGACATTTAAGGATGAAAACCCCTTTCTGTTTATATAATATTGAGAAATTGAAAGCTAAAGAATTGTTTGCCTCTAACTCCATTGTGAATTGTATTTTAGAATTTATGGAATTAAGGTGGTTTAAAATGCAGTTACTTTGTCAGATGGTAAAATTGTGAAAGTTTCGTCTACGTACCGCTTGTAGAATCTGGATATACAGGAGCAGTAAGAAGGGCTTTTCCTCAAAGTCCCCATGAATATGTCGGCGACTATGGGAGATACGGGTGAGCCCATTGCTACGCCATCTACTTGCTTGTAGAACTCCTCCTTCCACAATAGATAGCCAGATGTAAGGCAGTGTTTCAGTACTACTGCATATTCTGTAGGGATGTTGTATTCTTCTAGCTTCCTGGTTACAATTGAGATGCAGTCTTCAATAGGTAAGCATGTAAATAGTGACTGAACATCAAAACTGACCATAGTTTCATTCTCAGCGAGATGTAGGTCTTTTATCTCACTAACAAAATGGTATGAATCCTTCGTGTGTGCTCTGGTTTATCCTCTCAGCGGTGACAGAACTTTTGCCAAGTGTTGAGCCAATTTATAAGTTGGTGAGTCGATCTGGCTCACTATAGGACGTAGTGGAGCGTTTGGTTTGTGTATTTTTGGTAACCCATACAACCTCGGTGGTTTGGTACATGGTGGTATTATTCGAATTTACGTCGAGATCTAATTTTCGAGTAATTCTTTAACAGATCGCTTGTTATTTTAAGCACATTGGTTGTAGGATCTGTTTTGACCTTTTGTACGTACTCGTCCGATAAAAGTTGTTGTATTTTGGAATTATAATCTGACGTATCCATTACTACCGTAGCATTTTTTATCTGCACGGAGAATCGTGAGCTCTGGTCTGTTGCGTAAGTTGTACAACGCTTTAATCTCGTCTTTGGGTAGATTTAGTTTCGGCACTGAACTTTGACGTAACAAGGACGAAATGTCTTGACGTATGGCCTCTAAATCTTTCCCCACATTGTTTTTAAACAGACAATCCTCAACGTTACAGATAATTTCATACGGGATTTTCGCGGTGTTATTGCGAAATTCATGCCTTTCGATAATACTTTTATTGTAGGTTCGTCCAGTGTTTGTTTTGACAGATTATATACCGTGCGTTGTTTATTGTTTGCGTCTGTGGTCAACGGTTGTTTTGTTTCGTTTTTACGTTGCCATGGATGTTTGGCATTTGATTTAATAGTTAATTTTTGATATTTTTCTATTTGTTTATTTTTGCATTCATTATATTTCGATGTTTCGCGTTTGTTTAAAGTATCAATGCAATTATTAAAATCAAATGTCGTTAAAACTGTCTTTAATTCACTGGACAAATTGTCTATGGTATTATTTATGAATTGTAGATCGAACCGTTTTGCTGAATCACCGTTCGTAACAACTTTTACTTGCCTGATTCAGGATCTTAGCGCTTCTTCGAATGTCCTTTTGGTTGATATTTTGACACGTAGGAATGAGATTATGGTCTCTGCATCTCTTCAAGAAATTTAAAGATGTTATATATCTTGCACGCTTAGTTTTAAGATCTTCTAATCGGCGAATTTTATTTGCTATTACCAGTCCGTACTGGTTTACATAATGATTTCTTATATTGACGAACACTACATTATTGAATAAAACTATTTTACGGGTTTATCGCGCTTAATTTTACTAATTTTGATTCTCCGACGTTTTGGGTGCTTTACAGCACCCATGGTCACGGGGATTGAGGTGTTTGACGTCCCAATGTCATAGTTAGCCCGGCTACCTTCAGTTTTTGAATATTAATTTTTGGTCCGATCTACGCAGAATGAGCTTACAGTATCTGAAGTCTTGCAGTGGTATGTACTTGGGTTTGGATTTAATTTTGTTAATTATAGTATCCAAGCAGATGGCAGCACCCATCCATCTTCTTCTATTGAAATTAGGATGTTTTAATTTCAATAGCCTCGCGTATCATCCTTGGTAGGAATCGGTATTTTTTTGCGAGGATTTGTGGTCTATCAAATCTGATGTAATGGGGGACGATCTTGAACATGTTCACAGACCGCAGACTTAGGGCGTCGGTGCCTCACGTCAGCTATATGTTCTTTCACAGCGGGTTTTAATGGACTTTTGTTTGTCCTATAAGAGACCACATTCGAATCAAGCTTGTACACATCTGCATCTTGTAAACACTTGACGGATGGTAAAAATTGACTAATCTTCTTCGGCGGCTTGAAGTATGTTTTAATGGAAGCTCGCTTCAAAATGTAGCCAACCTTTGTCTTGTGACCTCTAAAATAGGGTAGTACAGCAGGCAACGCTCGACTGGCCGGCTTCATCGGTCACTGTGACGTAGGCGCGGGACCCGAAGCTTGTTGTCTTGCAATACTTGCTCGACGTGCTGAAGCTCGGCGACCAAAAATTAATATTCAAAAAACTGAAGGTAGCCGGGCTAACTATGACATTGGGACGTCAAATACCTCAGTCATCCCGTGACCATGAGTGCTGTAAAGCACCCGAAACGTCGGGAATCAAAATTAGTAAAATTAAACGCGATAAAATCCGTAAAAATAGTTTTATTCAATATTACAAATCTTGTTAAAAGAAATCGATTATCTTTTTTCGATCGATTTTTTACGGTGTCATTATTATAATGTTAATATTATTTTTCGATAATTATTATGATGTTATGATAATTAAACAAGCGAATTGCTAAGTAGTTGATTTACCATAAATTCTTTAGAGCATAACAAAAACACTACTGCACAATTTAACTTTTATCCTTATTTGTTCTTAAAAATACATTTAAAATAAAATTTAAAGAAATAAAAGAAAATATTTTAAAAGGCGTGCAGAACTTAAAGCGCTTCAGAGATTATTCTTTTTTATGGAATTATAAATCGAATAAAAAATCGATATCGATTTATCGATTTTACGAGTATGTCTGTTAAGTGGCAACATCGTATCTGACAGCTAGGCCCCTTTCATGTGAATCGCAAGTCGAGACATCAGTCTTAAAGTATATTTTATATATTATATTATAATTAGTGGCTATAACTCTGGTAGAAGTGCAATTGAAATGTATTGTTGCAATAATTGTATTGTCGGCCGTCGAACGGTAGGATGCTATGCCTATGTTATGACAGTAATATGGTATTTGGGTTGGGCACGGCATCAGACTTTTGTCTCCTGCTCAATTCCTGGATGATGTGCTGATTGTGTATGACACAAATGATGTATAAGACCATAAAATACTAATACAAAACTCGATTATGTATTACAGTAAAATTATTGTTAAAACACTTTATTTGTGAAAATAGAAACCTTTATGTCTTAAAAATCCGGACTTTTTTAAACCGATTCCTTAACCATTTCATTCTTTTAATTGCATATTACCATTTCCATATGCTTTTACATGTGTCCCCATGGCCGAAGTATCTATGAACGGTGGCCATTCCCCTTTTGCTGCCAAAGTTGATAGGGTCATGTGGGTGTGTTGTGAGGGGGCGCCATCTGGATGATAGTTGCATTGATGCTTACTGCTGTATTCTTAATTGTACTTGCTGTATGCTTAATGCGGTATCGCGTCTTCTGATGGATCTGCGAGTGTTCTGGTCGATGGAGGTATGCGGGTGGTGATGTCTGCTGGGATTGTATGTGGGATCTTGGGATGGGGTAATCCGACGATAGTCGTATTGATGCTTGTTGCGTTCTGCAGCATTGCGTTTCTGCGATGGTTATTTGGCGGGTTGCTATTCTCAATGGTGCTCTCTGCGTCGTGGTTTGACTTACGCATAAGTAGCTTTGCCCAAGTCGGATCCCTTCATTACGGGGTTGCAGATTGTCTGACCTTCATGGTGTTTTTTTATATAACAACATAATAATATATCTCTGTAAATTTCCCACCTTTGAATGATTGAAGTCAACTTGTTGGTGGGTGAGACAAACATTATCGAAAAATGCATATACTCAATGTCAGTGACATAAACTCTTTCTGATGGCGAATTATTACTATTATCTATCCTACTTTGAGATTTTAGGATCTATCAGCAACTTTTCGAGGACCTAAAGGTGAAAAGAGTTTGCTGACTAAGCTCTACGTCTCCTTGAGAATGCATTTAATGGGCTGACGTTACCGGGCCCGAAAAGTTTTTGTTCACCCTGGTGTGTGGTGTGGGCGTTACGAAAGGATTTCGGTAAACAGGTCTTCTTCTGCTTCAGCCCCTGTCGCGCTCTCTCCTCCAGAGGCAGCAACTGGGACCGCCGTGAATTTAATTTAATTAATTTACGTTAATTTAGCCGCCACAACCCACGTACTCGGAGGCTTCGCTTTCCGTTTTCAACCTCCGACCGATTACTTATGCCTTCTCCCAGACCTCGTTAGCGAGTAGACGTATTAAACCCCGTTTTGTCGTTTAAAAAATATAAAATACAAAATTTCAATCAATAAACTAAGTTGAAATAATAGGAGTGCATTAGAAGAATAGTGGTCAAGACCCTGTGCGTCGCGTTGGCTAAACAACACATCTCACACGGCTGCACGGAGTCCACATCAACACACAGTCTGTGACAGGATAAGTAATTCACCTTACTAGCATACATCCGCAACTGCTATGTGCGTGCGAGCAATTGCTACTACACTGTTCGCGTTAGCTTCGCCCGCCTCTTGTGCTCCTGGTAGCTGACAAGCTGAATTAACATCCGTAATCTGATAAAATACAATTTGGAATCCGTATTCTGGTAGATTGGATTCTTATTTTGTAAAATCCTTATTCTGATACTAATTGGATCCTTATTTTGGTACTAATTGGATCCTTATTCTGGAACGAACTAAGCTTGAAATTAAATAGTACAGAATTAATTTTTAACTCCATGTTAAAATTTATATGGCCATGAATAGATCTTTCTCTACTACGAATGTGGAAGGATTGGGTTACGAGGATAGACTATTGAAATTAGTTACGCAGCGTAATAAGAGACTGAAGGAGGAGGACCTTCCGACTGAATTTGTCAAATTTAAGGAAGAGATGAGGGATTTAATTACAACCTTAAAGGCTCCTCAGACTGCTCAATTAACAGAAACTAAAGGTGAATTGCAATCGATCAAGGATACAAATGCTAATATTGACTCGTCAATATTATTACTAACCGCTCAGAACAAGAAACTCTGCAAGAAAGTAGAAACCCCGGAAACGAAAGCTAAAGCCAATCGAGAATATTTCAAGATCCTTGAGCAACAGGTGGAAGATCCACAGAGAACATTACGAAACAGAAGTATCGAAATTAAAAAGGTACCTAAAGTTAAGGAAGAAAAAAGAGATCTCATAAAAATGGTTCTCAACTTATCAAATACCATCAACTTGGATATGAAATCTGATGATATAAAAGACGTTTTTAGGCTGCTGTGTAGCGACAAAAATGTTATATATACTCCCATCATCGTTGCACTTGGATCCACTCTTAAAAGAACTGATTTGCTAAAGGCAAAAACTTTCAATATTAAAATAAAACAAACTGCAGGCGAAGCATCTCGGACTGAAAATTAATGAAGACACCCCTGTTTTTATCTCTGAACAGTGGAACTTATTCTTTCTAGCTCGTGATCTAGTGAAATCCAAGAAATTTAAATATTGCTGGACGTCTTTGGCAGGTGTTTAAAGGACAAGATGATAACAGCTGAATTATTAAAATCATCAGCGAATCTCAGGTGAATCAGTTAATGCAAGATGCATGACTACTCTCTATAATTACTTTCGAAATTATATTATCTCTTCTAGTGCTAAAAATCACATGTAGAATTATTCGCATGCAATTTGATTGTTTCATGATTGTCAAAATATACATAACTTACTAAATCACAAATCTACACATTTGCACAGCCTTTATTATTTATAAAACCAAATTATACATTAAACTATACATATACAAAATCTTACGCACACTCATTTAGGAATCATCTTAAAAACCGTTATACATTCAGCTACCTTTATAGAATAGAACCTGCCTAGGAATTTTCCGATTTTTGGGTATTATTTACAGATCTCTTACAAAAACAAACGAATAAAAATTAAGCCAAAATGCCACATAGATAATGTCTATACTACTCTCTGTAGCTACAACGATTCAGTTATTATTCCAAACAATCACGGATAGCTTTATGAAAACGATTGAAGATTTAGACGAAACTGAAATTTTTAAATCTGTAGTATGTAATATAGAGGACTTATCTAAAGTAATGCAGCCTATATCTAATTCCAATTTTACAATACTAACCCAAAACATTAGGAGTATATATCACAACATTAATGATTTACTGATTAATATGTCACAATTGCCATTTGAAACTGATTTCATAATATTGACAGAATGCAGGTTAAACGCTAATAAAGAAATACCAACATTGATAATTATAAACAATTTAAAATTAATCGTTAAATAAATCTGACCACAAATCCTCGCAAAAGAGTACCATTCTACCAAGGATGATACGCGAGGCTATTGAGAAAAAACATCCTAATTTCAATAGAGAAGATGGATGGTGCTGCCATCTGCTTGGGATACTATAATTAACAAAATTAAATCCAAACCCAAGCATACCACTGCAAGACTTCAAGATACTGTAAGCTCATTCTGCATAGATCGGACCAAAAATTAATATTTAAAAAATTGAAGGTAGCCGGGCTAACTATGACATTGGGACGTCAAACACCTCAGTCCCCCCGTGACCATGGATGCTGTAAAGCAGCCGAAACGTCAGGAATTAAAATAGTAAATTAAACGCGATAAAATCCGTAAAAATAATTTTTTTCAATGTGTAGTGTTCGCGTAAATATAAGAAATCATTAATATAATATGTTAATCAATTGTGTATTTTAAGGAACTGTGGAGGACAGATCTTCTCAAATGCGGACGACTCTGCGATTGTTTTCTCCGGTAGTTCTTGGTAAATAGTGCAAAATATCGCTGAAAAGGGCTTAACAGTTATTTCTAACTGGATGAACACTAATCTACTAACCTTAAACGCCACAAAAACTAAATACGTGTGCTTTTCTCTCGATCAGAAAACCCAACCAGAAGCTAAGTTTCGGCTCAAGGTTCATACCTGTGCGAATCTCAATAAAAGTAGTTGGTTATGCCCAAGTATTGAAAAAGTTAGCTGATTAAATACCTAAGTATTATAGTCGATCAAAGGTTCTCCTGGCACATTCAACTTGAAATGATTATTGGCAGGATTCGCTTATCTGAATAGCTTATCTGGATCTTTAAAAATCTAAGGTATGTTATGGTCAGTACTTTATTAAACAAAATTTACGTTGCCCTTGCACAATCCATACTTACTTACTGTATTCATGTGGGGGGTGGTGCGACTAAAACTAAATTTCTTCACTTAGAGAGAAGTCATAGGTCACTCTTGAAGGTTATGTACTTTAAACCGTATAGAAATTCAACACATAAACTTCATAAAATCTGTGGACTCATATTGGTTAGGAAATTATATATTTTGAAACTTCTTCTTTACCTTCACCAAAAACTACCTTTCGACCCCAGTAAAGTTAACGTCAATAAAAGACGTATCGAAAAATTTGCACCATCTCGCGTAGTATATACTGCCTTTGCATGTCGTCAACTGACATCACGGTCCGCTTACTTATGTAATACTTTAAATCGAAAACTATATATACCCTGAAAATTAAATGAATGTAAAAGGATATTAACTAATTTCTTATCAGATTTAAGTTATGATGAAACAGAAAAACTCATAGATACAATTGTGTAAGTTCCATACACCTAATCAGACTCACACACATACCCACACTTACACAACCTCTCTGCACAATGGCTAACCCCGATCCCAAGACATGAAGTCGTAGGGCAGGCAGAGCGACACACACACACACATACATATACGTGCACTTACATACACATATATACTCTCACACACATACGCGCATGAGAGTATCTCTCTCTCTCTCTCACACACACACACACACATACACACACACAGACACACACGCACACACACGCGCGCGTTATGTATGTAAAGTTTATTTAGCTTAACTTTCTTTTTTGTAATAAACTTTTTCTTTATTAATTATGTAAGTACTTTTCAATCATAAAAACTATAAAATGGGTTGAAGAGCGAGGTATCCCCAATACAAGGTTGGAAATTACTCTCTGGGGCATCTCAAAAACATGGATAATTAATTTTTGAGAAATAAAAGTATTTATTATTATTATTATTATTTCATAACTGCCTTTTGGCTACATCTGCCGTCGCATTGTTTGGTGGAGCATATGTGTTGACCTCATGCGGGTGGTAGCTGGAGGGAGAATTCGTGGAGGCTCCGGCCGAAAGCCGCTCAACGGGACCCCATTCCCTTGTATCGGGTATTTAATATAAATATTGTGAACCTTTTCCAAGCGGAAAGGGATTAATTAATAAGGAATTGACTGATGTGAACTTGATACAAGTGGAATAGGGACTTCTTGAGCCCTGTCTTCGTGAACGGAGTTCTTTAGCTTAAAATAATTATAAGGCACTACCAACAGCTTATCGATTACTCTAGTGAAAATTCATTCATTTTAAATAGGAGGCCGTCAATACAGAATTATGAGGTTACAATTTGATGTCTTTGAATTGGAAAGGTGTCTTCCAAGACACCTTTCCAATTCAGGGACAACAACAAATAGACCCCAGCAAACATCATTCTCCAGAATGGTGTTTGCTGGTTGAGAGTCTGGGTGTGGGGCTTAAATATTAATATCGATTATTTTATTTAAGGTGCGTGCATAGCTGAACCAAAATAAAATTTAAAGTGAAATAAGTCGAAAGACTCAATTATATTAAGTAAGGACACAAAAGTACTACAAACTATTATGTAAAAAAAATTGGCGAATACAAAGAAAAATTCAAACTCAATTAAGGCTTTCATCGTCTGTACAATAAGCTGATGAGGTTACCGTTTTAGAATTTGACATATTCTTCCTTACCATCATGTCTTGTTTTATAAAAGAGGGGAAATAAAAGGCCTTGAATAAATTAATGAAATATACTTTACTGAACACCAATAAATAAATAAATAAAAAACCTAAATTATATAGAGTCACAATAAGTTATGTAGAGGTACAGTTGGCGTCCTTATCGCTTAGAAGCAATCATTACCAGGCAACGACATTGCAGACGAGCCTTCTCAAAGAACGGCACCTATGTTCGAGTGCTCCTGTGAGCTAGCATCAAATGCCATGAAACTCACATGACTGAATTGAGCACAAGACTCGGTAGAGTGTTTGACTGCGGTCCTAAGGAGCCGCAGCTTTAAACCCATACGAAAAAGGGTTAGTGGCATTAAATTAAGCAGATATTTACACAAAGTCGCACCACTTTATTATGATGTTATATTATATTTTAACATAAATGTTTACTAATAATGTAAGGAGGAAGTTTCTCGTTCCTAGTAGAATTAAATTGAGAGATCGTAATACCTGTTATCAGATAATGACATTTTACAATCGGTTTAGCTTTAATTTTAATTACAAATATTTATATTTTTATACGTAGAGCCATGCTGCAGCGATATTAGTAGTGTTGTTGTAGCACGAATGGGTCGGCTCGACCGGTGGACCACGCTCTCACAGAATTAGCGTAAAATAGCAGCTTAACACTGCTGTGCTTCGTATGGTGAGTGTTGAGAACCGGAGACCCTTTTTAATGGAAAAAAGGCATTCCATCTTAGTCCTCACGGTTGACAACGCATCTGCATTTTGATTATTTATTGAGGATAGATGTAGATGTCTATGGGTCACAGAATCCACTTACCATCTGGTGGACTGTGTACTCGTACTTGTATGTCACTCCATCCCATAAAAAAAATTGTTGGCCAACTTACTTAGGTTAGCTAAATTAGGTTTTAGGTTTTATACTTGCAGAAAGGTACTCTAAATGTTACGACTCTTTCTATACCCATATTCCACACACACACACGTAACTCCTGACATCAATTCTAAAAGATCCGTGACTAGATTCCTAAGAGTTTATCCAGACGCGGATCTTAGTTTTATTATAATTTTTATTTGATAACAATTACTAACCTTCTTTTGATATCCACGAGGCTATAAATAAGGGAATGAATTTAATTTATTAAAACAATCTTTATAACAATATCAAACAAATTTTTACGCTTGCTTTTCAATGTTTTGGGGCAATTAAACGAAATAAACAGTGGCATTTTATTGTTTGAACAACACATTATTAAATTGAGTTAAGTGAAGCTACAGCCTCAATACGTCCCACATCTGGACACATGCCTCCTCTTAATTCTTTGTTTCCTTATTTATTAGTATTACTCTTGTTTCTCGGTCTTTTTTAACTAGAGGAGCTAATCCTCTAGTTAAAAAAAGACAACATTAGTAACTAAAGTAAAATAATAAAACAAAATCTCATTACTTTAACCTTTTTCATTCTTATCTCATCAGCACTTGGGATTTTCTTACTTTGCCTGAAGTTAAACCATAAAGTAGTAAGCACACAAACCTTATTATTTATGTGTAATCATGCATAACTAACCAGCTAGTATAAGACAAATTTACCTTACTTTTAAATGAATGCTCTTATTGTTTTCGTTTTCTTTTATTTGCTAAAAATAGTTTGGTTTTATATCCCATTACGTCTGAATCATTTTATTGTCACTCTAAAATAAATATTGCCGGCCATAAAAATAAAAATATTTTAATTTATAAAGGACTAAGACTTGTCGATAACAATGTAATAGTGCACTATCCTCGTAGGCAAACGTCAGGCGGGGGCGCCGAGCGACGTGACCTCTCTCTGGAAGCCTAGCGGCGTATATACAATAATCTATGCTAGCGGCTATCTAATTTGAATTGATTCAATCGCAGTTTTTTGGTTTTGTGGAAAAATAATAAGCGTTTTTATTTTTAATTAAAAAAGGTCAAAAATATGTTCTCCTAACTAACTAAGCTATTATTTTATTAAATTAAGTGACATAAATTGGTAGAATAATCGTTTTACCGACAGCATTTTAAAAAATTCACTTGTTTTGAATTATTAATTTCTTATGTATATAACCTAAATTAAAATATCTTTTCTAGTAACTATTTTCCTTGATGTTTGTCAGATTGATTTTATTATTTTTGTTTCGTAAAATTGTTAGCCATTTCAGATATTTTAAGCTTTGAAATTGACACTAAAAGGTAAATTAAGAAAACCTCTGTTTAGTTTTGTTAATAGCATCCACAAATACTGTATTAATATTAAAAGAAATTTCTTATAACTATGTAGACTATGAAATTTCCAAAAAGTTATGAGTAATTAACATTAATGTAAGATAAGCGGTTGGTGGATATTAACAGGACTGAAAAGTACTGTTTTGAGCTAATCAGCGTTTGGAACGTATATACGTCCTTAAGAAACAAGTGATTTTTTAATTAAAAAAATACTAGGTTTTCTAATCATATTCTTGCATTGTCATCCGAATTCGAGATATATTCAAAATTTCAAGTTTCCAGCTCATCGGGAAGTTAGATTAAATTCAATTACTAAATTCCACCCGGAACGACAGACAAAAAAGAAAGTGACTTAATAAAAACGTGGTAAAAATAACAAGCAACACTAAATCGTGAATACATTATTAATTCAAAATGGCCTCACAGCTTAATTAGCAGTAAATTTCAGTCGCGTTCCGAAGGGCAACATTTTTTTTCTTGTAATGAGGCATCCCATCTTAGTTCTCATTAGCGACAATGCGTCTGCATTTTAATCGAAGATAGTTTGATGATATATTTTGATATATGAATGTTTGAATATAGTTTGATAATGAATGTTTATGGGCAGTAGCATCCGCTTACCATCAGGTGAAGGTTCTATAAAGCACCCGAATGTTATACATATAATAAATGCGATATAGTTAATAAGAAATTTGTGTGCTAATCTCGTAAATAAAATAATTAATTACTCATCTGAACAAAGGATTTAATAATTAGCTGTATTTCTCGTTAAAAATAGCATAATATCAAGAAATAGCATAATGTGAAGAAACGCCACGACGCTCTAATTTATGTTTATAATTAACAATTCACGCTATTAATATAATATTTTAGAATTCAACAAAAAGATAAGGATCAGATTTTCGCAAAATAATAATCTATTATTTTATTGAGCTATTTTCTTATCTATGTTCAAGAAATAACGGGTATATAAATTTTAATCCTAATTTAATGATAAGATTTCACGACTATATTTAAAGTAAATTTCATAATGCTTTAAGGCTATTTTCTTGTAAAGTTTTACGTAAGGTTTTAACCTTTTAACTAAGGCGTGTAAGAGAATTTTCTACTCCGTCTCATCCCGTGGGTGTCGCAGAAACGATAGAGGAAAACGCAACACGAGATGGGCGGCAGCATCTTCCTCGTAAAAACTCAAAATAAAAAACTGTGGTTGCTATACCACCTGTCATGCGAGGCAACTATGGCAAGTATCCCCCTACGATGTAATTTGAGGGAGACAAATGTTCAGCAGTACACTTTTAATAAGCTTGTGGCCTGACAAATATCTTTTACTTCTGCTTAATGCATGAATGAATGAATAGCGCGATGACTAACTTGGATTGAATTATTTTGGACAATCAGGTATGCCTATAATTTGAATCTAAATTATCCTTTGTCCGACATAAGACGGCTGAATTACGTATACATAGTGCTAAGGACATCGTCATCTGAACGAACTTAGTAAATTATTCTGTGAAAGGGGTCGAGAATACGAAAGCGGGTCTTTTGAAGTCAGACATGGCAATGGTTTTCAACTTTAGTTCCTTGATATTAAACACATCAACAGAATCTAGGGATATTTCATATTTCATCAAATATCTAAAAATCTATGAAAAATTTTCTGATATAGTAAATGGAACAATTGTGGGTTATTTTAAGGTCTTTAATAAAAAAACATTTCGTATTTTTTTGTTTTAAATAAAAATGTTATTTTTTTAATCGCCGTAGAAAATTATTATGATAAAAATCTTCATTTCTTCTTATAAAAGTATTAATTTTAATGAAAATTGAAAAAATGTTATAAAAACTAATTATTGATAATCAGTCTTGCCACCTCTTACATTAATTACACATCGACATCGATTCTTCATACTTAAAATTAAATGTTCAATGTCTTGCTGCGGTATGAGGTGCCATGTTCTTTGCAAGTGTTCGTAAAGTTGTTGTTCCGTCGTCAAATTTGGCGGGAAATCTCTCAAAGCTTTTCGTTGTAACATGTCTCACGCATGCTCGATAGGATTTAAGTCGCGCGACTGTGTAGGCCAATCCAAAACTTGAATATTGTGGTGTAGGAGAGCGGCCGACACCAGCCGCGCCGTATGGGAAGGAGCATTATCGTCCATGAGTAGCCCATTCCTGGCCCATTTGGATTCTGTGAGGGAAAATTACAAGCTCTACTACCTAATCGTGGTATGTTTATGCAGTCATGCTGCCTTGGATCCAGGCAGCATGACTGCACAAGGGGTCCGCCGCGACGAATTCCTGGCCACACCATGATTGTCCTGCTTGGTATGAGTAGACCTCCCGGGGGGTGCCGTATATGGCTGACTCTCCTGGAGTTCTCGTGTGTTCTTTCTGAATCCAGATGAAAACCAAACCAGGACTCATCGGTGAACAGTACCAAAGACCATTGTTCGTCACTCCATGGTAAATACTCCCAAGCCCACGAAAGCCGCCGACTGCGATTGCCACTTCGCAATCCTGTAACACGTAGCGATCTTCGAGCATGAAGAATAATTTCATGTAACCTCTTTCGCACGGTTTGGTCGCTTACCAGCAGCTGGTGGTCCTCCTGGAGCCTTTGTAGTAGTTGCATCGCTATGATATTGGGTTGTCTTCTAGCGGTCATTTGGAGAAATCGATCCTGTCTCTGTGTAGTAACACGATATCTACCCACATCCCTAGTACTGCGCTAACGTGACCACAACATTGATATCACGCTTTGGATGATGTGTAGGGCCTCAGCAACGACGCGTTGAATAGCACCATTTTCTAACATACCTACGGCTCGTAACATTTCATCTCGACTCAAATGACGACGTAGCATGACTATTTAAGCTCACTCGGCACGTTAAATTAAAAAAGAAAAACAATCTAATCCCTTTTCATTAATTAATGTCAGTAGAACAATTTTAATTTTCCTTGACGTAACGAATTACTAACAAATTTTGCCGCCGTATTTTGTTTTTTCTTTTGTTTTTTTTTTTATTTACATTTTTAAATTTTGAAAATAGAATTAAAGAGGTTTCAATCCATACTAATATTAAAAATGCGAAAGTGTGTTTGTTTGTTTGTTTGTCCTTCTTTCACGTCGCAACAGAGCGTCGGCATGGCATGATTTTTTGTATGGGGATAGTTCGGTGGCTGTAGAGTGACATAGCCTACTTTTTCCGCGGAAAAACATCTCATTCCTGTGGGAAAATCGAATATGTTGCACTAGTTTGTCCTTCTTTCACGTCGCAACAGAGCGTCGGCATGGCATGATTATTTGTATGGGGATAGTTCGGTGGCTGTAGTGACACAGGCTACTTTTTTCAGCGGAAAAACATATCATTCCTGTGGAAATCGAATATGTTGCAAAATTAAATTCAGCTATGGCGCCACCGTGATTCTACAAGACGGACGACGGTACGATGGACGAACACAGAAGGTCAGAATATCTGGATTATTATGTCTTTTACCAAAATTAAGATAAAAATGTATGGATCTGTATTTTCCACGCAGGACCGGGAAAAGAGCGATAAAAACATAAAATTCACCAGCTGATTTTTCAAACGTTTTTGGCATTGTAATTCACAGAATAGGCGATAACCTCGCAGACGATATTAAGTAATCTGTTAATGCTCTGCTCACTCCTGCAAGGTTACAGGCGTGATTATAAGTATGGATCAGACATACTATCACCACCTGTCACGCTTTCACCCTTAACTATTTCTAACAATGGTAGAAACAGTTCTAGTAAGCCTTATTAAGCCTTAGTAATATTTATTGAACGGAATGAATACAGTTCTTATATGTGGTTATGAATGAATCGGTATTACAATAAGAAAATTGTGCAAAATTATATAAGTAAAATATTTTTGAGAGTTCTTATTAACTAACGTATATAGTTTAAATTGATTCCGCTAGATGTCGTTACTAGGTTTTAAAACGAGGTAACGAAATGTTTCCTGACATGTACTTAACTCCCGCCGTTGAGCCGCGCGTCAACTTATAGTGCATACGGTACCTATACGCTTAAATTGTTTCTATTTCGTAGGTTATTCGACTACTTGCTTTCGATTTCGGTTGTTTGTTATTTGCTTTGTGATTTGGTTAAGGTTGAATGGATTTATATTAGCTTTCATTTTCGGATTTGTGTATTTTCTTGGATTGGTTTTGTTGATTTGGTTGGTATTCCAAATATTTTGTTAACCAAGGTGACATTAGTTATGTTTTTAATAATTTATATATAGACATGACCAATACAAATGTATTAATGTGAGACTTCAATGCAAAACTAGGCACAAAAGAGAACGGTGAGCTGAGGGTGGGGAAATTTGGAATAGGGCAACGAAACCCAAGGGGCCAGCAGCTGGCCGACTTCATGAAGAAAGAGGGACTTTTTATGATGAACTCTTTCTTCCAGAAGCGGCCCCACAGAAAGTGGATCTGGTTGAGCCCCGACGGTTCGACAAAAAATGAGATTGACTTCATAATGAAGACCAGGCGACAACTGTTCATGATGTCTCAGTGATCGCGAGGGTCAAAACTGGTAGAGATCACCGAATGGTTAGACGCACACTAAACCTAAACGTTAAGTTGGAGAGGTCTCGTCTAATAAAGTCAACGCTCCGTCCCCCTCATGCTCTAATCCAGAGTCCGAAAACCTTTCAGCTCGTGTTACAAAACCGTTTTCAATGCCTAGAAGACTGCAATGAAGTGGAAGATATAAATGATAAGCTCGTGGAAACTGTACATGCGGTCGGAGCTAAGTTCTGCAAGACCCGCCGCAGAAGAACACAAAAACTCTCCGATCACATCCTTAATCTCATGGCTGTTAGACGGGAAATGAAGCTGCAGTCTTCAACAGATTTGACAGCATACAGGCAACTGAATAGACAGATCTCCAAATGCATGCGGCGGGACTTACGCAACTACAATATAGCTTGTATCGAAGAAGCGATTGAGCGGAAACAAGGCTCCAAAGTCTTTGCCAGAGATCTGTCTGCCAGAAAAAGCCAACTGTTTAAGCTGAAGACCGAGTGTGGCAGCATTGTTTCCGGGACACCTGAGATTTTGAGTGAGATTGATCGTCATCGTTGGAGCCACACGAAAGTGTGAGTAACGATTCAAGAACGAGTCTTATCTGACACTATTTCGATGATATCCAGTCAGTCTGAGCAAGATTAGAATGGCTCTCCAGCACCTTAAAAACGGCAAGGCACCAGGTGAGGATGGAATTACAGCGGAGCTTCTGAAAGCGGGTGGAAAAACGGTACTTGAAGTCCTTCAGAAGCTCTTTAATTCCGTCCTCTATGGTGGCACTACTCCGGAGGCGTGGAGCAGAAGTGCGGTGGTCTTGTTCTTCAAGAAAGGCGACAACGCTCTCTTGAAAAACTACAGACCGATTTCCTTCTGAGCCGTGTCTCTGCTGTTTTCGAGTGTCATTACGAATCGACTGCACGCAGACTCGACGACTTCCAGCCTCCCGAACAAGCCAGTTTCCGAAGAGGCTTTAGTACCATAGACCACATCCATACCCTTCGGCAAATTGTACAGAAGAAAGAAGAGTACAATCTACCACTTTGCCTTGCGTATGTGGACTATGAGAAAGCCTTTGATTCCGTCGTAATTTGGGCGGTGCTACAGTCCTTCAGCGGTGCCAAGTTGACTGCAGTACAGAACCAGAGTACGAAACCTATCCAACTGCAGAGACATGTAAAACAGGGTGGTGTTATATCCCCGAAACTCTTCACCGCTGCATTGGAAGACGTTTTCAAGCTACTGGACTGGAAAGGATACGGTATTAACATCAATGGTGGGTACATCACTCACCTTCGATTTGCCGACGATATAGTCCTTATGGCAGAATCACTGGAGGACCTAAGCGCTATGCTCAATTACCTTAATAGTGTCTCCCAACGGATAGGTCTTAAGATGAACATGGACAAAACAAAGATCATGTTTAATGTCCATGTCACACCTATGCCAGTAGTTGTTGGGAGCACTAAGCTCGAAGTTGTTGACGAGTATGTTTACCTGGGACAAATAGTCCGACTAGGTAAGTCCAACTTCAACCGAGAGGTCAATCGACGGATTCAACTTGGCTGGGCAGCGTTCGGGAAATTACGGCACATCTTCTCGTCAGGCACCAAAACCTGAAAACTAGATTGTACAACCAGTGAGTTGTCAGTGATTTATGGATCTGAGACGTGGTCCTTCACTGCTGGCCGTATGAGGATGCTCAAGGTCGCTCAACGAGCTGTGGAGAGGGCAATGCTCGAGTTTTCTGCGTGATAAACTTAGAAATGAGGATATCCGCAGTAGAACCAGATTAACCGACATAGCCCAACGGATTAGTAAGCTTAGTGGCAATGGGCCAGCCATAGCTCGAAGAACTGACAAACTGGGGAAAAAAGTTCTCGAGTGGTAGCCTGTACCGGTAGTAGAAGTGAGGCGACCCCCCATTAGATGGAGTGACGACCTGGTAAGACATGCAGGAAGTCGATGGATACAGGTGGCTCAGGACCGTGTTTTGTGGCATTCCTTGGGGGAGGCCTTTGTTCATCAGTGGACTTGTGAAGGGCTGTAATGATGACGATGATGATGAATACAAATGATTTTAATTTTAAAATAGATGACATCAATGAAACTATGAATAGCAATTATTTAAACACAATATTTTTAAAACCGACAGATGAAATTGAAATAATTAATATACTCGTAATTAAAATACTTAATAATAGTAATTCAGTAGGATTAGATAATATAAACACAAAAATAATCAAAGCCTGTGCTTAGTATATATATGGACCTTTGAGCTACATTATAAACATGTTGCTTGAGGCAGGTACTTTCCCTAAAATAAAACAATCGTTAAGCCCTTATTTAAGAAGGGAGAGGCTACGGATATGAATAATTATCGTCCAATCACTTTAGTACCAGTTTTATCTAAAATGTTTGAAAAGGTAATGATGAAAAAACTTTAACGACTATGTTACAGATCAAAATATTAATAAACATGAGCAATTTGGGTTAAGATACAGAACACGACTCTAGCATGCTTTAATGTAATAAAATATATTACGGAGGCCATTAATGAAAGAGCACCGGTAAATGCGATCTTTCTTGATATAATTAAAGCTTTCGACTTCGTAGACCATAAATAATTACTATATAAGCTTGAAAAATATGGAATTAGGGGAAAAGCACATGATTGGCTTAAGAGCTATCTGACTGGTCGGGAACAGTGCGTAGAGGTTGCTAAAATTCAAAGGAGCAATAAAATTACAAGCAAATCTCGGCTACAAAATAATAAATACGGTGTCCTACAGGGAAGTGTGTTAGGTCCCTTTTTATTTCATACTTTTTATTTATACATCAATACATAGTACATTAATGATCTTCCAAACGTCACTGACCACGAAACTGTTCTCTTTGCGGATGATACTACTATAATTATTAAGTGTAAGGATAAAAAATTCTATGAAAATGAAATATCTATTACACTCGACAAAATCTTCAGATGGCTTTTGAGCCAAGTTTATTTCTAAATTGTTAATTTTGAGTAACAATTTAGAAATAAACTTAAATAAAACTAAAATGCTACAATTTAGGGATTTTAGAACTCCACCTATTGGACTTAACATTTGTTATGATAGTACAAAAATTGAAGAAGTCAACTGTACTAAATTTTTAGGATTAATGGTTGACAGACACTGTGACTGGAAGACCATATAGAGCAAGGCTGGCCAATAGATTTTCCAGGTGAGCAAAATTTTAGACTGGTGGCGGCGCCAGGCCTAAGTACTCCCATATTCAGAAGGTAATTTAGACAAAATAAATACAAAATATGTTTTATTGTACTTTATTTAATAAAATAACATTTTTTTATTTTATTTAATGTGATCTGTGAAGAGGTTTGCCTGATAGTAATTTGTCGATATTTGGTTTTAAATCAGTTGATATAATCAAATCCGAAATGTGTTTGTCAGTGAGAGATGTGATATTTATTTTAATGTATGATAGAGTTGAAAAATTTTTTCACACAATAGGTGGATCCAAACCTGCTTAAAATTTGTAGCAAAGGTCGCGCAATGTTGGGTAATCGTCACAATAAACTTTTACCAAAAATTTGCAAAACTTTCTGTTAGTTGCTCTGAAGATACATTTTGGAAAAATTGCATAAGGGCAGTGTGTGATTTTGAAGATCTGTCACGAGCTGAATGTTTGTTGATATTGAAGCAAATCAGTAGAACTGATTGCAAAAGGATTCATAAACAGCTGGTTTTCTTGTCAGATTCAAAATCCTGAATCTGTTTTCAAAAGACCTTTAAACATTTTATTTTGATAGGTATTTCGGGATATCAAGGGCAGTGATTTTTAACCCTTCTTTACACTCTTGCAAGTGTGGAAAATGGTCGATTTTATTTTCTAAGTTTGCTGCAAACAAGTTCAACTTCCCTTTGAAACCATTGACAAGTTTAACATCGTCGGAAGAGAACAATCTTTTCCTTGCAATTAAGGTTCAGAACATTAAGGTACTTCATAATGTCAACTACAAATGCAAGATCGCAAAGCCATAATGAACTTTTAAGCAGAGCCTCTGCTGGTAATGCTTGTTTTTCTCCAGAAAATCCAGAACCTGCTCCCTCAAATCATAAAATGTTTCCAACATTTCGCCCTGGATAACCAGCGAACAGCGCAATAGAGATGTAATTCGCCGTATTCTTTAATTTCTCTTCAAACAACATTCTGAATTGTTGGTGGTTAAGTGTCTGGCACGTATGAAATTAATGCAACGTACTACTTGGTCAATCACATCCTCGAACGTCATGTCATTAGCGCACAAAGTTTTGATGGATAATACAATGATAAGAAAACAATTGTCGACCGATGATTTTGCAGCAAAGCCATTAGCACCATTGGTTTTTCATCGCAGGTGCGCCATCAGTGCAAACTGAATTGCATTTATCCTAGTTTAGGTTCTTACCTCAACGCAATCTTTGAGTTTTATGAATATATCCTTTCCTGTGGTAGTAGTTTCAAGTTGACAGAGGTCCAATAAATCTTGAAATATATTAAAATTGTCATCAATACAGTGTACAAAACAGCTAACTGTGCCATACCTGTTAAATCGCAGGTTTCGTCCAATGCAAGTGAAAATATCTGCATTTAGTGACAAACTCTGTAATTGACTAATAATGTTGACATTCTTCTACTCGCCTCATTACTGTGTTGCGTGAAAGTGAAATACTATCTGCCATGGCTTTAACCTTTGATCATTGCAGTTCTGCAAAATTGACAAACTCTGTTTTATAATGTCCCCATCAGAAAACGGCTTTTCTTTTTAGCCAAGAGTAAAGATATTTCATACGATGTTTTGACCATGACTTCCAATTCTGTCCTGTTGTTTTACAAAAATATTTTGCTGTGAAAATAGCTCTTTCTTCTTTTCTTTATAAAATCTGTCCTTGAAGCTGACCCCACTGGATACTCTTTTTCAAATTTCGTATGGTTTTGTTTGAAATGCCGCTCTAAATTATATTTTTAGCAACAGCTACTGTTGCTGAGCAAATGAGACACACCGGTTTGCGGCTTTGCTCGGTGAAAAGGTATTTTGTTTCATTCTTCGTGAAACGTCCGAGAGTTATCCTTATTCTTGATGTACTAGGTTTGCTGAGCGCCATACTAAAACAATAGGTTTTACTTGTAGAACTACAGTTTACGATTTTAATATGGAATGTAGGTAAGTAAAATAAAATAATTGATTTGGACAGGCTCAAGACGACAATATCAATAAAACCTACAGTTATACCATAACGTACAATAAACAAACAAAACCTAAAATGGTAGTAGGTATCTAAATCAAACTCACAGCACGTACATCACGCCTACCTGCAGAAAGATGCAAAGTTTTAAAGAATCTTTTCTAATTTTCAAAACAAATTGTCACCAAACTGATTTATTATTGTAGTACCTAACCAATTCACCCGACATTCAAGCTAAATTGGTAGGTACGGTGAAAGTAGCGACAACACCCGAACGACGCGGATCGGTTGCGCCTGACGGGCATGTTTTCGTTTTAACCGACTAATCCGGTGAAGGCGACGACACCCGCGCGCCCTGGCTTGCCACCGGCAAATTCATGTTTTAGTGGCTACCTGTGGCCCGCGTGCCTGTTTTTGGCCTTAATATAGAGTATGTATGCGATAAGCTTGAGAGATTTGTTTATGCTATAAAACAGCTACGGTCGACAGTGTCTATTGAAGTGGCGCTGAGCGTTTACCACGGCTATGTCTCCTCTCAGTGCTTATGCCTCTTGTTTGGGGCAACTCGGTTGAGGGGTAGGTCTTTCCTGTTCAACAGAGGTGTGTAAGGGCCATTTGTGGAGCTTGGTCTTTAGATAGTTGCAAACCTTTATTTCACAAATTTCACATACTGCCTCTAGTTTGTATGTACATACGGGAACTTTGTGTTTTTGTCAAACAGCATCCACAATATTTCAAAACTAACTCAAGTTTAGTCAGCAGAAGTGCCATGCCAAGAAATAAATTTAAGCTTTATCTGCCTCAATGCAGGCTTGATATATATAAAAGAAATGTATTTATAAATGCTATCAGTTTACAATAAATTGCCTAAAACTTTTAAAGACCTCCCTTTTGTTATTTTTATAAGAAAACTCTCAAAATGGCTGGCAACAAAATGTTTTTATAGTTTAGACGAATATACGACTTATAAAGAAATCTACATTAATGGTGAAATATGGAAAAACTGTTTTTTTTTTTTTACATTTAACATTTATTGTATTATTTTGACATATTTTTAATTTTTTTAGATATTTGACATTTATATATAAACATTTACATAGTTAATTAAATTTTAAACATGTATTTATTGTAATTTAAAAACTTGACGCTAAAATATTTTTAAATAGATACATAATTATTTCTCTTTAATAATTTACTTCAATAAATTGTAATAATAATAATATTTTTTGTATATTGTAATGTAAGGTCTCATAAATAACTCACAACATCATAATATCATGTGTACTACACTCTGGCAATAAATAAATTTGAATTTGAAAAATTCCTTGTGTTACGTTAACTTAAATAAAAAGAGTAGGTCATGCGAAGAATTCAATGGCCATTTCATTTTATTTCATACGACTG
>JAGSMP010002363.1:0-26402 GCA_029286625.1 Parnassius orleans | reverse complement strand
GTCATGAAGAATTCAATGGCCATTTCATTTTATTTCATACGACTGAAAATGTAACAAGCAGTGTTATCAGGATTTCAGATGACTAAAACATCCAGGAAAGCTAAAGAATTGTTTGCCTCTAACTCCATTGTGAATTGTATTTTAGAGTTTATGGAATTAAGGTGGTTTAAAAATACAGTTACTTTGTCGGATGGTAAAATTGTGCACCAGAAACGTCGGGAATTAAGAAGTAAAATTAAACGCGATATAATCCGTAAAAATTAGAAAGGAGAACGGCAGATTTTGTACCGCATACTTTTTTTGTTGTTTTGTTATAGAATTTGTACCACATATTAAGGCAACTAAGCCATTTATTTTTATGTTAGTGTTCTAGTTTTAAAACTCTGGATTAATTAATAATATCAATAAAAATATTTTAATAAATAAACGTAATATAAGCGTAAACTAAACGCATTTATGTTTTTAGAAGTTGCCATATGTAAAATAACACAAATATCGAAATGATAATTATTTATTTAGAAATTTTAAAAATCTAAGAAAAATTTAATACCCGAGAGGCAGTACAAAATGCCTTCGAAGAATTTATTGCCTCCCGTCCAGCTGATGTCTTCAAGAAGGGCCTTAATAAACGGCCACTGCGTTGGAAAAGATGCATCGATTGCATGGGTGATTGTTTTGATTAATATAAATAAAAATCATAGAAAAAATTACGTTAACTTATTTCATAAAATACGGCAATTTCATAGGTAAAGACCTAATACATATACATACAAATAAATGTGATTGAAGTGTCTGCTTGTAATGTCAAAATTACAGCTTTTTAGTAAATGCATATGAAAGTATATACGGTACTTATAACAAGAATACATTTTTTTTAAATTTTGTCTGTCTGTCTGTCTGTCTGATTGTTCCGGCTAATCTCCGAAACGGCTGGACCAATTTTGTCGGGATTTTCAATGGAAGATAGCTAATGTTATAAGGAGTAACTTAGGCTACTTTTGTTTTAGAAAATTAATTAGGGTTCCGCGCAAAAAATTTAAAACCCATAAAATCCAATCGTAATAAATTCCACGCGGGCGAAATCGCGGGGAACAGCTAGTATAAAATAAGCAGACAGGTGACGAGGAGCGATGTAAAAGGTACAAAACATCTGTCACAGTACCAACCCAACGTAGAAGAGAATTATGTCAGGAATACGCTGACAATGCAATCTTTTCTTAAAGAAATTAAATAATAAAAAAAGTTCCTAACCTATATAAATATGTTTATAAAAGGTTGTAAGATAACATTTTATAAACGTAAGATATTTCCGTGGGATTTAATATGCCTATTAGTGACTTCATATCTTTTTCATTTTTAGTTTTAAAAATTAAAGCTACGCAATTATTTATTGAAATTTGCACTAAAAACAACATACATTTCCCATGGGTATACTAACGTATTAAGGCAGCCAAAGTAGGAGTTTAAACGCAACTTGTGTTAAATAGCTAGAATTCTTCTAGGTCTCGATAATTTGTCTCATTACGTTTCTTGTTTTCAGTAGTACGTTGAAACAAGTGCCATTTGAAACCGTAAAAGCAAAGTTGTGTTTCGTTTGGTTGTGATATTACCACTAAAAGGAAAAGAACAAAACTCGGAATTCGTTTTGATATCACGAAGTGTTTTTGTTAAAACTTCTGTATCTAACTATAATAAAGCTATTTTTTTCCAATATTATTTTAAAAGTCGTAGTAGCACGAATAGTTTGGCTCATTTGGGGAAGGACCACGCTCTAACAGAATACCAGCGTTAAATAGCAGCTTCATGCTGCTATGTTTCGTATGGTGAGTGAGACCATTTTACAAAGATCTGGGAAATTTTCACATCAGTTGACGATCGTTTGTCTATATTTTTATGGATATACCGTAGATTAGCAGAGCTTTCCAGCCTATTGCACCTAGGCCTGGTTAACTATCGATAAGATATCCAAAAATAAGATGCCCAAACCATTACCAGAAAAAAAATCAGCAGCTAGATAGCATCTTTGTTTCAACTGGAACTTTTAAATAGAATAATTTCCGATCCTTTATTCTTGCAATCTTTTTCCTGAATATTTTTAAAGATAACGGGCAAAATTAAATTCAGAAATATGCAAAATTTTCCTTACTTATTTTCAAAGCAGACGCTGATTGAGTAGTTCCTTGAAAGCTTTTAGCGGAAGTGATTTATTAAATAGGTCATTTAATGTAGGAAATATAAAGTTCTGATTTAAAGTTCTGGAACATATAATATTGTGCCGCAAACTATACATATCTTGTTCTTCATGTGTAATTAAAGTAATATTATACGTTACTTGACTAAGTACAATTTTTATAATACATTCATGACCCTGATCGTGTAGTGGCGGTGAAAGAATTGCCACTACCTCAGGATGTCGTAAGTGATGACAGAACCCAGGAGTCGGGCAGCCACGTCTTCCTTATAACAACTATAAATAGAAAACTGCAGTTGCCAACCCGTTAATATCGCCCCTTTGACACCTCGTTGGTCTAGTGGTCGTAAAAGCTATTGCCAATCACGAGGTCCCGGGTTCGGTCCCAAGGTTCAGTATCAGCCCGGAGTCAAAAAGTTGGCGGTGTTTCACTCCCGTGTTTCGGAAAGCACATAAAGCCATTGGTCCTGCACCTGATCTCTTTTCGGTCGTGTCGGTTTACCGTCCTATCGGACTATGTGAGTGAGGGAATAAAGAGTGCACCTGTGCTTGCGCATACACTTGGGCATTATACTCCTGTCCTGCTAAGATGACTTATCTCCGTTGGGACTGGACGCCGTGACCTAAATTCGATCTGGAAGTCACTATCCAATCGTGTATTATTTACTGTCTGAATCTGCGAATCAAAGAGCCAGAAAGGTAAATTTAAAGCCTATATACGTCTCGCTGAATGACTTCTCTCATTTCTGAGAGGACTATGGAGCAATAGATCCGCCGTCCTAACCAGAATGTGTTGACGTTCATATACAAATTCCAGCTCTGACCAACATTTAGGCAACATAAAACATAATAAAAATCACTAGGCAACTTTATCAAATTGCATGAATATGCGAACATGTAGCTATATTAAAATTTTCACAATATGGTCGCTATTAGGCACACAACGATATGAATTTAACGCATTGCAAGCATCCATAACCTTATTTAATTAGGCAATGAATGACTTTATAACGGTATACCTCACATTTTCATATTTCACGTGTGAAATTCATTATGCGTTGGAATGTAATATATACAACATACATACAATTTGCTTATGTTGAAAAACGTACGTATTCATTAAAGTATTGAGAGTTCCCATAAAATAGAATAATACATAAACACTCACGCCTGTCACCCAGAGGGGTAGGCAGAGACTACGGACTTCCATTTGGCACGATCCTGGCACACCTCTCTCGCCTCCTTTACATCCATATATCTACGCATACACGCTCGTCGGTTAAGGGTACTCCTAATCTGGCCCATTTTCAATATATCGCCAATTTGGTCGATAAACCTTCGTCTAGGACGTCCCTTTCCGACTCTGCCGTTCACTTCTGCAGCATAAATTTGCTTTGTCACTCTTTCTTCGTTCATTCTTTCTACATGACCAAACCACCGATGCATTCCTTTCTTAATCCTGGTCACAACGTCATAAATAGAATAAGTATAACGTAATACTCCTTTACAACCATTTTACAAATAAAATTTTGATATTATGCGCAAGAAACACTCTAAAATCATCTCACATTATTATTATTACAGCATAAGTCCATCGTTGAACATAGCATTAAGTTTAAGTTTAAGCAGGCCTGTCTCACTCCGCGCTTTAGGCATGAAAATATACCTACGCTACGCGGCACGTTAACGTTATTACGTTAACATAAAAGCTATTATTCTCTAATTAGGCACTTTTAATATTTATTTTTGAGTTTTTATTCAAGTATGGCCCCTCAAAAAGCCAAAAGGTACTGCATAGCATACGAGTGCTTAAATAACAGAAACAGAAACAGAAACTTTTTTATTCAATATAGATTATAAATAATACTTATTGAAAGTCACTCTTTTGTTTAATTACCACTGGTTCGAAAAAAAAACCTCTGTCCTGGGAAAACCAGCAAGAAACCCAGCGGGACTTTTTAAATAACAGCTTACAATCATGTATGTTACACAATTAACCACACAAAACAAATTAGAAATAGCTTGTAGCGAACACCTCATTCCCAGGGTTATTATCATCCATAAATTCTTAATATTATAATAACCTTTTATACAAACTATGTTTAATAAAGTTTTTGAATTTTGAGCAGGTCGAATTTTGTATATTTTCTGGGATTTTGTTGTATAAGCGTATATATCGCCCCAAGAATGAATTACTGACTCGGTGGAGTCGAGTAACTGGTACTACTAGCTTGTTTTTGTTCCTAGTATTTACAGAAAGAATATCACTTATTTTTGTATAACTACTTTTATTTTTGTGTACGTACATTACATTTTCATAAATGTATTGAGAGGCCAAAGTTAATATATTAATTTCCTTAAATTTTTGTCGGAGCGACTCTTTAGGTTTTAAATCTAAAAATTGCTCTTATGGCCCTCTTCTGAAAAACAAATATAATTTCAGTGTCAGTCGCGTGTCCCCATAGCAAAATACCATACGACATTATGCTATGGAAATAGCTAAAGTAAACAAGTCTAGCTGTTTCCACACTGGTAAGATTTCTAATATTTTTTACAGCATATGCTGCAGAACTAAGTCTGCTTGCTAACTTTGATATATGGGGGCTCCATTGAAGCTTCGCGTCTAGTGTTATTCCAAGAAAAATGAAATAAAAATAGGAATGTCGTCTTTTCATTCTTTACTGTACCTAAAGATACTGAAAGGTAATATATTATTATTTATAGGTAGATCTAGATAATTAGGTACTTAGTTACTGACGCCATAGTTACAGATTTATTCTTTGATTAGTGACCCTAATCCGTATAGTGAGTGACGGATACCAAAGAACCTAATAGAAGCGCCTGCGCTACTGTTCTCCGGACTATAAAGTGTATAGATACCCAGTACAATTGCAGGCTGTGAGATATTAACATCTTAATCTTCAAAGGTGACAACACATCTATAGCTGTGTTTGAAGATGGCTGCAGGTGTCCATGGACTGCTATAGCCACTTACCATCAAGTGAACTGTAAGTTCATTTGTCATTTCAGTTTAGAGGGTGGGTAACCTTTTTAGTGGTAACAAGGCATTTTATATTTGTCCTACGGGGGTGACAACGCATCTGCTTTTGATATGGGCCACAGTTAGACCTATTACGACTCGCCTCTTTGCACAATCAATTTCTAAGGTTGAAATAATGCTCAAGTTCAAATTTCATCTGACTGTGCTATGGAGCGAAGCTACAGACGTATACAACATTATCTATACATCCATTAATTACAGCCTATAAAAGTCCATAGGTGAACAAAAACCTCTCCCATAGACTATTCGAGCGAATTTTGCCAGAGTTGCTACGCTTTACCGGCACTTATTACTTTCCGAGGCACGGTGTAAAACACCGCCAAATTCCTGACTCGAGCTGCTACTGAAAATTTATTGAAAAACCCAATAACTAATTTTAACACGACCCGCGACCACTACACCAACAAGGCGATGAAGTCAATGGATTAAACGGACTCATGGAGAAAAAGTAGATAGTAATTTTAGTTTTTTTCTTTTGATATTGTATACAGATTATTTCACTCAAAATTAACGTTGAATTTCTGCTAATTTTGTCGTCTTTTAATATTCATTTAATTCTTATTGAAATCAAAATTAAGGACTGTAACTTTTCTGTACCAGGCAGTTGTGGACGGGATTCCGTTAATGGTGTAACCCCTTTTTTCTGACCACATTAAACATGTAAAAGATCAGTGCAGAGCGTTATGGCAAGAACATTTTGACGAAAGATCACGCGAGAAGGGTATCTGGTATCGAACAATTCAGCCACAAATAACCTGTAATTCGTGGATAGATAGTCCACTAAATAGAAACTACATAAGATCTATTCTTAGATTATGTTCTGGATATATTCCATCGAAGAAGTTTGCTTTTTTAATGAAAAAAGTGCCATCACCAAATTGCGACGTATGCGGAATAGTTGAAGATGTCCAACATATTTTGATGGAATGTATCGGGAATGAAGCAATTAGAAGGTTATGTTTTGTTAGTGATAGGAATTTTCAGGTTGGCACCTTGAACAGTATTTTGGCTTATCCAATGTCGGAGGAGGCTAAAATGTTGGTCAAGCTAGCAGACTTGATTCTGTGTAGGGAATAGGTGTGGCTGTTTATGGTTCCACTTATTCCTTAGGTGTGTTTACTTATAGTCGCGCGTATTCCTTGCACATAACTATTGTTATTATAATACAGTTTATGTTTAATATTTTGTATTCGATTGTAGTGATTAAGTAATTGTAGACAAAACGGGGCGATGTGGTCGCTCAGCGACAAAGTCCTTTATAATAATAAATTTAAAAAAAATACTTTTACGTATACGCATTTTATGCTTCAAATGAACCTTTTTACACACGACTAATCTTCGAAAAAGTTCCTTCAGTTATTCCCCAGTGCAAATACTTTGCCGGGATCGATATTCCTTAAGTAACTTCAGCTGTAGCTAAGCGGTCGTAAATTCCTGATAAGAAGCAATTTCTGAAAACTTCGTTTAATATTCGTGATTTAAAACTTTTCATTTAAGCTACGTATATTAAAGCTCGTACAACCAGAAGAAAGAAGATTCGATGATTGATTATTTGAATGAGTTTTAAGCGCTGGATAATTTGTGAGTCTAGTTTGCGAAGATCAATATTTGAACCAATCACGCGATTGAGTATTTTATGTGTTACAAACTGATTTAGCGTGCACTAATCACTGGCTATGAACAAACAACAAACCAATCAGATAACGGTATAAGTGATGTCACATCCCTACTTTTTATATTATTACTAATTACAATAGTAATCAATGTTATTACATTGTTAGCTTTCGCCGGTGGCTTTATCCGCGTGGAGTTTGGAATTCATTACACCCCCTGAGGACTGGAATGGAATGTTTCGTTGCCAGTAAAGAAATTCTCTGGTTCTCTACACTCACCATACGAAACACGGCAGCATTAAACTGCTATTTTACGCGGGTATTCAGTGAAAGCGTGGTCCCATCCCGTAGTAAAATCATTTCGTAAGCTCACAGCAATGTTCAAATATGCTATATACAAGATTTTACCCATGAATTCATTCAAGTAGTAATCGGAAATAATATTTTTGTTGCTACAAAATTGAGAATGTTATTATTTCAAGAAGCTTCTGTCTAAGATTTCTTGCACGTGGAGTTCAAATTACTAATAATATAAAACTTTTCACATAAGTATCGTTTCATTAATAGTAGAGCTTTTACTGTAGAAGAGAAAAATAACAACTAGCCGAAAAACTGACTCACTTAAGGATGCAATTTCAAGTTGCTCCCACTATAGTGTATGGGAGCATTCAAAGTAAATAAGATTTTTTTATAGAACAAGGGTGACAAACAAGCACAGTCCATCAGAAAGAAAGTCACCGCTGAGGAGTAAGATGGAATATCGTATCCAGTAAAAAGGGTCTTCGGTACTTTACACTCACCATACAAAACACAGCAGCGTTGAGCTGCTCTTTTACGCTGGTATTCTGTGAGAGCGTGGTCTTTCCCTGGTCGAGCCGACCCATTCGTGCTACTACCACAAAATAGCTGGAACATGACTCTACCACGTACAAAAGGAATTAGCTAAGATCCGCACTATTAAATGTACATAGTATTGTCGAATTCTTTATTTTGTAACTTTCATGTTACTTAAATATTATTGTATGGAGCATAAACAGGAAGCTAATGAAATAACGTATGCTATTCCAATCGATGTAGCTATCGATCGATTTTCTGGTGACCGAAAATGTCAGTATTCATATTCAATTTCTATAAACGTAGCATTTATTCACCCACTTAGATGTTACTATGTGTATTAGTTTATGTTCTTTGAGGAAAGAGGTAAAAAACCGCGTTAAAAAGAACGACTTCAATGAGGTATTCTGTCGGAATAGTTTAAATTAACCGTGAATTCTTTTCAGGAAATTATAACACTTTTGAATAATTGTGTGCATAAAACTGAATGTCCTTAAACAAAGTAAAACAAATACTGTAATTATATTATTTATATCTCTAGTCATTCTAATTGAAACGCATTAAAATGCCTAAGACGTTTTAATTACGTTTAAATAAATTTCTTTCTACTTCATTTTTCGTTAATAATACTCTAAGGGACGATTTTTCAATCGTGAGTTAAAAGTTATCTATCAAATAACTTATAACCAACCTAAATATAAATGTGAAACAATTGAACAATTTTATACATAAAACTATAATTTTAACTTTGTTTATATTGTATTTTAACCTAGGAATGACTTTTATGTAAGGATTGAAAATTGGCCCTAAAACGATAGAATTATTATACGTGCGAAGTTATGAGGCATGTTGCTTAGATATTTCCTTTTGAAGTTTAATAGACAGCCGTTTGAAGCGTAAAGTAAATAACCAGATACGTGAAATCAAATTATTTAACATAAATCTAATTCACGACGTAAACTCTAGAATTATTTTTTCGGAAACAAGTCAAAATTACATTGAAATTCATAATTATATTATGATCTTCTTTCGCCTCTATTTAAAAAGTTTTCATATATTTAGGCGTCACATAAGTGTCTTAAATATAGAAATAAACAATTAAAATTATCAATGTACACCAAACTTCACAATAGAAATAAAAATAAAAATATATCACTGTGACGACAATACGTATGACGCTTACGCCCGGCTACTGTTTGTTTTTGCTATTCGCTTTGAACTGTTCCTTCCTTCTTGCGCAATAACTTCTGTACTACGTTTTGTGCTAAATTATAAAGATTATGTGAACTATTTAATCGTGTGAACTGTTCTGCTTACAATAAACTTTATTAGAAAGTGATTGGTGAGTTGTTTATTGAATATCTCCCCATTCATCACTTTAAAGTTATTTTTCGACGTATTAATTTATTTTATATCACATAATTGCCCTAGCGCACGTTGTTCTGTGCTTTCAAGTTACCGTTACCGCTGCAGCCTATTAAAGTCCACTGAACATAGACCCCATCAAAGTACGGGTCGACGTCAGTGCCTTGCACTGCTCAACAGCACATAAACGAAGGAATCGTGCGGAATACGGTTCAAACGCATTGTTACCTGCTACGAAAAATGGATTCTGTTTGACAATCGCTAGAGCTCAGCAAGTTGGTTGGCTCCTGGTTCAGCACCTAAACAATGCACTAAAAGAAAAATGACGGTCACTGTTTGGTGGTCTAGTGCCAGTGTGATTATTTATCACAGCTTCTTACCAAACGGGATGAGCAATACTGCTGATGTGTACTGTGAAGAACTGAACACCATGATGGAAAATCTCGCACGTCTCCAACCAGCTTTGGTCAATCGTTCGTCCCCGCTCTTCCTGCACGACAACGCGTGACCTCATACTGCACAACAGACTGTCTCCAAGTTACAAGAGCTAGGATTGGAAGTTCTCCGTCATCCGCCGTACTCACCTGACCTTTCCCTACAGACTTCTACTTTTTCCAGAATTTGGTTAACTTTTTGGCGGAAAAAAAATTAAATACCCGAGAGGCAGTACAAAATGCCTTCGAAGAATTTTTTGCCTCCCGTCCAGCTTCGATTGCAGGGGTGATTACTTTGATGAATATAAATAAAAATCATAGAAAAAAAGTTACGTTAACTTATTTCATAAAATACGGCAATTTCATAGGTAAAGACCTAATACATATACATACAAATAAATGTGATTGAAGTGTCTGCTTGTAATGTCAAAATTACAGCTTTTTAGTAAATGCATATGAAAGTATATACGGTACTTATAATTAATTAATTATTTCATAAAATACGGCAATTTCATAGGTAAAGACCTAATACATATAACACATATACATACAAATAAATGTAATTGAGGTGTCTGCTTGTAATGTCAAAATTACAGCTTTTTAGTAAATGCATATAAAATTGACACATTCTTCAACTTTGAAAGTTGAAGAATGTGGGTTGAGAATGGGTGAGTTAACCGTCAAATGCCTTTTGTACGCCGATGATCAAGTCATATTTGCATCGTCGGCGGCCGAGTTGCAAATGATGGTTACTTTAATGAACTGGTCATTAAAAGAAAGGGGTATGAAAGTGAACGCAAGTAAAACGAAAGTGATGTTTTTTGAAAGAGAAGAAAGTAAAACGTTATGTGAAATAAGAATAGAAGGGGAGTTGATTGAGCAAGTGGATGAGTTTGTATATTTGGGATGTTTATTTAGCAGGGATGGTAGATATGATAAGGATATAGAACGACGAGTGAACGCAGGAAATAGAGTGAATGGGGCTCTACACGCTATTGTGAAGAGTCCAAATGTGTCAAAAAAGGCACGTTTGGCAATTCATACTGCTGTGTTAGTCCCTACTTTAATGTATGGTAGTGAAAGTTGGGTGTGGCAGAAGAAGCATGAGAGTAGAATAAATGCTGTAGAAATGCAGTCATTAAGGAGTATGCTAGGGCTGAATCTGAATGACAGGGTGAGAAATAGTGTGATAAGAGAAAAGTGTGGTTTGCAAGATGACGTTGTGACCAGGATTAAGAAAGGAATGCTTCGGTGGTTTGGTCATGTAGAAAGAATGAACGAAGAAAGAGTGACAAAGCAAATTTATGCTGCAGAAGTGAACGGCAGAGTCGGAAAGGGACGCCCTAGACGAAGGTTTATCGACCAAATTGGCGATATATTAAAAATGGGCCAGATTAGGAGTACCCTTAACCGACGTGCGTGTATGCGTAGATATATGGATGTAAAGGAGGCGAGGGAGGTGTGCCAGGGTCGTGCCAAATGGAAGTCCGTAGTCTCTGCCTACCCCTCTGGGTGACAGGCGTGAGTGTTTATGTATGTATAAAAGTATATACTGTACTTATAACAAGAATACAATTTTTAAAAATTTTTTCTGTCTGTCTGTCTGTCTGATTGTTCCGGCTAATCTCCGAAACGGCTGGACCAATTTTGTCGGGATTTTTACTGGAAGATAGCTAATGTTATAAGGAGTAACTTAGGCTACTTTTGTTTTAGAAAAATAATTAGGGTTCCGCACAAAAAATTTAAAACCCATAAAATCCAATCGTAATAAATTCCACGCGGGCGAAATCGCGGGGAACAGCTAGTATAAAATAAGCAGACAGGTGACGAGGAGCGATGTAAAAGATATGAAACATCTGTCACAGTACCAACCCAACGTGGAAGAGAATTATGACAGAAATACGCTGACAATGCCATCTTTTCTTAAAGAAATTAAATAATAAAAAAAGTTCCTAACCTATATATAAATATGTTTATAAAAGTTTGTAAGATAACATTTTATAAATATATTGTAAGATATTTCCGTGGGATTTAATATGCCCATTAGTGACTTCATATCTATTTCATTTTTAGTTTTAAAAATTAAAGCTACGCAATTATTTATTGAAATTTGCACTAAAAACAACATACATTTCCCATAGGTATACTAACGTATTAAGGCAGCCAAAGTAGGAGTTTAAATGAAACTTGTGTTAAATAGCTAGAATTCTTCTAGGTCTCGATAATTTGTCTCATTAAATTTCGTGTTTTCAGTAGTACGTTGAAACAAGCGCCATTTGAAACCGTAAAAGCAAAGTTGTGTTTCGTTTGGTTGTGATATTACCACTAAAAGGAAAAGAACAAAACTCCGAATTCGTTTTGATATCACGAAGTGTTTTTGTTAAAACTTCTGTATCTAACTATAATAAAGCTATTTTTTTTTTCAATATTATTTTAAAAGTCGTTGTAGCACGAATAGTTTGGCTCATTTGGGGAAGGAACACGCTCTAACAGGATACCAGCGTTAAATAGCAGCTTCATGCTGCTATGTTTCGTATGGTGAGTGAGACCATTTTACAAAGATCTGGGAAATTTTCACATCAGTTGACGATCGTTTGTTTATATTTTTATGGATATACCGTAGATTAGCAGAGCTTGCCAGCCTATTACACCTAGTCCTGGTTACCTATCGATAAGATATCCAAAAATAAGATGCCCAAACCGTTTTCAGAAAAAAACAGCAGCTAGATAGCATCTTTCTTTCAACTGGAACTTTTAAATAGAATAATTTCCGATCCTTTATTCTTGCAATCTTTTTCCTGAATATTTTTAAAGATAACGGGCAAAATTAAATTCAGAAATATGCAAAATTCTCCTTACTTATTTTCAAAGCAGACGCTGATTGTCTAGTTCCTTGAAAGCTTTAGGGGAAGTGATTTATTAAACAGGTCATTTAATGTAGGAAATATAAAGTTCTGATTTAAAGTTCTGGAACATATAATACTGTGCCGCAAACTATACATATCTTGTTCTTCATGTGTAATTAAAGTAATATTATACGTTACTTGACTAAGTACAATTTTTATAATACATTCATGACCGTGATCGTGTAGTGGCGGTGAAAGAATTGCCACTACCCCAGGATGTCGTAAGTGATGACAGAGAAAGAAAACCAGGAGTCGGGCAGCAGCGTCTTCCTTATAACAACTATAAATAAAAGAAACTGCAGTTGCCAACCCGTTAATATCTCTCCTTTGACTACCTCGTTGGTCTAGTGGTCGTAAAAGCTATTGCCAATCACGAGGTCCCGGGTTCGGTCCCAAGGTTCAGTATCAGCCCGGAGTCAAAAAGTTGGCGGTGTTTCACCCCCGTGCTTCGGAAAGCACGCAAAGCCATTGGTCCTGCACCTGATCTCTTTTCAGTCGTGTCGGTTTACCGTCCTATCGGACTATGTGAGTGAGGAAATAAAGAGTGCACCTGTGCTTGCGCATACACTTGGGCATTATACTCCTGTCCTGCTAAGATGACTTATCTCCGTTGGGACTGGACGCCGTGACCGAAATTCGATCCGGAAGACACTATCCAATCTTGTACTCTTTACTGTCTGAATCTGCGAATCAAAGAGTCAGAAAGGTAAATTTAAAGCCTATATACGTCTCGCTGAATGACTTCTCTCATTTCTGAGAGGACTATGGAGCAATAGATCTGCCGTCCTAACCAGAATTTTTTGCGTTCATATACAAATTCCAGCCCTGACCAACATTTAGGCAACATAAAACTTAATAAAAATCACTAGGCAACTTTATCAAATTGCATGAATATGCGAACATGTAACCATATTAAAATTTTCACAATATGGTCGCTATTAGGCACACAACAATATGAATTTAACGCAATGCAAGCATCCATAACCTTATTTAATCAGGCAATGAATGACTTTATAACGGTATACCTCACATTTTCATATTTCACGTGTGAAATTCATTATGCGTTGGAATGTATTATATACAACATACATACAATTTGCTTATGTTGAAAAACGTACGTATTCATTAAAGTACTGAGAGGTCCCATAAAATAGAATAAGTATAACGTAATACGCCTCTACAAGCAATTTACAAATAAACTTTTGATATTATGCGCAAGAAACACTCTTAAATCATCTCATTATTATTATTACTGCATAAGTCCATCGTTGAACATAGCATTAAGTTTAAAATTAAGCAGGCCTGTCTCACTCCGCGCTTTAGGCATGAAAATATACCTACGCTACGCGGCCCCGCATGCGGCGATAATTCTATGAGGTTGTCATGCGCCCACTCGAGTTGACGCGCGCCTTACGTTAACATAAAAATTATTATTCTCTAATTAGGCACTTTTGATATTTATTTTTGAGTTTTTATTCAAGTATGGCCCCTCAAAAAGCCAAAAGTTACTGCATAGCATACGAGTGCTTAAATAACAATAGGAATGTCGTCTTTTCATTATTTACTGTTCCTAAGGATACCGAAAGGTAATATATTGTTATTTATAGGTAGATCTAGATAATTAGGTACTTAGTTACTGACGCCATAGTTACCGATTAATTATTTGATTAGTGACCCGAATCCGTATAGTGAGTGACGGATACCGAAGAACCTAATAGAAGCGACTGCGCTACTGTTCTCCGGACTAAAGTGTATAGATACCCAGTATAATTGCAGACTGTAAGATATTAACATCTTAATCTTCAAAGGTGACAACGCATCTATAGCTGTGTTTGAAGATGGCTGCAGGTGTCCATGGACTGCTATAGCCACTTACCATCAAGTGAACTGTAAGTTTTGAATTAACATTTGTCATTTCAGTTTAGAGGGTGGGTAACCTTTTTAGTGGTAACAAGGTATTTTATATTTATCCTACGGGGGTGACAACGCATCAACATTTTGATATGGGCCACAGTTAGACCTATTACGACTCGCCTCTTTGCACAATCAATTTCTAATGTTGAAATAATGCTTAAGTTCAAATTTCATCTGACTGTGCTATGGAGCGAAGCTACAGACGTATACAACATTATCTATACATCCATTAATTACAGCCTATAAAAGTCCATAGGTGCACAAAAGCCTCCCATAGATTATTCGAGCGAATTTTGCCAGAGTTGCTACGCTTTACCGGCACTTATTACTTTCCGAGGCACGGTGTAAAACACCGCCAAATTTCTGACTCGAGCTGCAACTGAAAATTTATTTAAAAACCCAATAACTAATTATAGCTCGACCCGCGACCACTACACCAACAAGGCGATGAAGTCAATGGATTAAACGGACTAATGGAGAAAAAGTAGATAGTAATTTTAGTTCTTTTTCTTTTGATATTGTATACAGATTATTTCACTCAAAATTAACGTTGAATTTCTGCATATTTTGTCGTCTTTTAATATTCATTTAATTGTTATTGAAATCAAAATTAAGGACGATAATTTAACAACTTAATAAAACATGGAGTAATACAACGCTGTAACTTTTACGTATGAGTTGTTATTTGCATCTCGAGCGAATAGGCCGCTTTGCGCGAATAATAAACATACTTTCTATTTCTACCTGCTTACGCTGCTACGATAAGCACGGACTCGACCTTATAGGCCGAGTCCCAGCTACAACGCGATGGAAAATGTGCCGTATGCTAGTGAAAACTCAGTCAATTTTGGCTTGATGGATAACGATGTAAACAACAGAATAGAGGAAGTTTTAGAAGAAAATGTGGTGTGCAGTGATAATACAAATATGGCGATGGAGGAAGTGAACTTACCCCTAATCTTACCCCTGACTCTGCATGCCCGTCTCAACCATTATTTAACTCAATTAATATTGATTTGCAATCGGCAATCACTATCCACGAACTTGAAAATTCTATTAAAAAGACCGATCCTGCGCCAGGTTATGACCAAATATTATTTTCCATGATTAAGCACCTTCCGTTGATTGGCAAAAACCTGATAGTAAAATTATATAACTTATCATTGATTTGTGAATTTATTCCTACATAATGGCGTCAAATTAGTATAATCGCTATCCCTAAACAAGGCATTGATTCTAACTCGCGCACTTTATTCCGCCCAATTGCATTAATATCTTGCCTATGTAAAATTTTTCATTCAATACTGAATAAAAGACTAGAATGGTTTCTAGGAAAAAAATTAATGTTTTCTGATAGTTTAATAGGTTTTCGTAAAGCTCGATCATGTTATGATAATCTCACTCGTTTGGTTTCTCATATTCAGACAGGTTTTTCAAACGATTTAATAACAGTTGCCTGTTTTATTGACATAGATAACGCGTATAACAACATTGACATTAAATGCTTATTGCTTAATTTAGATCGGTTAGGGGTGGGCTCAAAAATTCGTCTATACCTCTGGTCATACTTAAATAATAGACAATTACGAATAACAGTTGACAGATATGACGTGGTTAGAACAAGACGACGACTTGCGCAAGGCGATCCTTTGTCTCCTCTGCTTTTCAACGCAGCTACTATTCATATTTGTAAAAAAATTAAAAATGTAGATATTTCTCAATATGCCGATGATTTTGTTCTATATTCTACCAAAAAAAAAACGTCGACTCTGCTATTGAAGAACTCCAAATTGCTTGTCAGTATTTTGATAGTTTGTTGAGTAGTTTGGGTTAAATTATCTCTACGACTAAAAGTAAATTTTGTGTATTCAAAAAGGGCCGATTTAGAAGTTTTGTAAATTTTAAAATTAATAATCAATCTTTGCCATTATTTAATGAAATCAAATATTTAGGTTTGTGGTTGGATTGTTCGCTTAGATGGGGAAAACTAACTTAACTCAAAAATTGTCTAAATATATATACACTGTTAAAAGTCTTGTCAGATCCAGGGTGGGGTATTCATCAAAAACATATCAGACATTTGTATATTTCTATTATTCGAAGCAGAATTAACTATGCAAGCTTCCTGTATGATAATAGTTTTCAATTAAATTTGCAGAAGTTGGACAGGTTACAAAACCAAGGTTTACGTGTAATTGCTGGTTTTATAAGAAGTACCCCAATACATGCTATGGAAAATGAGATATGTCTCCCACCACTTCAATTTCGTAGAAAATTTCTCGTCAGTAAGTTTTGGTTAAAATCTAAATCTCTTTCTAATAACACCACTAACAATGTTGTACGGAATTTAACAATGCTCAGATATTCTCGTTATTGGCACAATAAGAAAATTCCATTGCTTATTAATATTCAAAACTCTTTTGAGTCAATACCCTTACATAGCACTGACAAACTTGAAATGTACTCACTTGAAACTTGAGTCAGCAATATTAATTTGCGCCAAGTAATACAAGGCTCTATTCCACGCACTGATCGTCCTAAACACTCATACAGCAGCCGGCTCCTTGAAAATATCTGTACATTTTTTATTGAACAAGAATATGAAAACTGGTACAAAGTTTTCACAGATGGATCTAAGGACAAAACCGGAAGGTGCAGCTTTTTTGGATTCGTTCTCTGTATGCAGTATGAAATTTAAGATTGATTCCGATATTTCGATTATGCATATTGAATTGATTGCTATATCTGAAGCCCTATCATATATCGATTTAATATCTTTTGGCCAATTTGTCATTTTGACTGATTCTAAAAGTTCCCTGCAGCATTTGGCTCGTTGTGCCTCTCAAGTGAGAGGTGAACAGATTGCCTATAATATAATAAAATCAATCTTAAAATTACTAATCTAGTTATATATACTAGTCTAGTTTACGAAGATCAATATTTGAACCAATCACGCGATTGAGTATTTTACGAGTATGTATTACAAACTGATTTAGCGTGCACTAATCACTGGCTATGCACAAATAACAAACCAATCAGATAACGGGATAAGTGATGTCACATCCCTACTTTTTATATTATTACTAATTACAATAGTAATCAACGTAATTATTACATTGTTAGCTTTCGCCTTTGGCTTTACCCGTGTGGAGTTTGGAATTCATTACACTCCCTGAGGACTGAGATGGAATGCTTTGTTTCCAGTAAAGAAATTCTCTGGTTCTCTACACTCACCATACGAAACACGGCAGCATTAAACTGCTATTTTACGCGGGTATTCAGTGAAAGCGTGGTCCCATCCCGTAGTAAAACATTTCGTAACCTCACAGCAATGTTCAAATATGTTATATACAAGATTTTACCCATGAATTCATTCAAGTAGTAATCGGAAATAATATTTTTGTTGCTACAAAATTGAGAGTGTTATTATTTCAAGAAGCTTCTGTCTAAGATTTCTTGCACGTGGAGTTGAAATTACTAATAATATAAAACTTTTCACATAAGTATCGTTTCATCAATAGTAGAGCTTTTACTGTAGAAGATAAAAATAACAACTAGCCGAAAAACTGGCTCACTTAAGGATGCAATTTCAAGTTGTCCCACTATAGTATATGGAGCATTCAAAGTAAATAAGATTTTTTATAGAACAAGGTGACAAACAAGCACAGTCCATCTGAAAGAAAGTCACCCCTGAGGAGTAAGATGGAATATCGTATCCAGTAAAAAGGGTCTTCGGTACTTTACACTCACCATACGAAACACAGCAGCGTTGAGCTGCTCTTTTACGTTGGTATTCTGTGAGAGCGTGGTCTTTCCCTGGTCGAGCCGACCCATTCGTGCTACTACCACAAAATAGCTGGAACATGGCTCTACCACGTACAAAAGGAATTAGCTAAGATCCGCACTATTAAATGTACATAGTATTGTTGAATTTTTTACTTTGTAACTTTCATGTTCCGTAAATATTATTGTATGGAGCATAAACAGAAAGCTAATGAAATAATGTATGCTATTCCAATCGATGTAGCTATCGATCGATTTTCTGGCGACCGAAAAATGTCAGTATTCACATTCAATTTCTATAAACGTAGCATTTTTTCACCCACTCAGATGTTACCATGTGTTTTAGTTTACGTTCTTTGAGGAAAGAGGTAAAAAACCGCGTTAAAAAGAACGACTTCAATGAGGTATTCTGTCGGAATTGTTTAAATTAACCGTGAATTCTTTTCAGGAAATATTTTGAATAATAACACTTTATAATAATTGTGTGCATAAAAATGAATGTCCTACAACGAAGTAAAACAAATATTATTATCTAGACTTGTGTATGTAATAGAATTTTATAATTTACTTTTCATAAATTTTCAAACCTCTCGCTCGAAGTTGGACTTACCTAGTTTGACTATTTGTCCCAGGTTTTTTTTTTTTATAGGATCGGTGACAAACGAGCACAAGTCCACCTGATGTAAGTGGTTGACCCATAGACATCTACATCTATCTTCAAGAACAAATGCAGATGCGTTGTCACCCGTGAGGACTGAGATGGAATCCTTTTCAGTAAAAGGTCTCCTCTTCACACTCACCTATGAAACACAGCAGCGTTAAGCTGCTATTTTACTATATTCTGTGAGAGCGTGGTCCTTTCCTGTCGAGCTGACCCATCGTGACAACTATCCAGTAATATAGCTGCAGCTGGCTCTACCACGTAAAACCAGTAAACATATCGTCAACATCTTATAGCTTAGTGTCAATAACTACTGGAGTGATATGGACATTAAACATGATCTTTGTTTTGTCCATGTTCATCTTAAGACCTATCCGTTGGGAGGCACAATTGAGGTTACTGACCGAGAGGTCAGTCGACGGTTCAACTAGGCTGGGCAGCGTTCTGGAAATTACAACACAATTTCTCGTCAGGTATACCTCAAAACCTGAAAACGAGGCTGTAAAACCCGTGCGTGTTGCCAATGATAACTTATGGATCTGAGACGCGGTCCTTGACTGCTAGCCGTATGAGGACGCTCAAGTTCGCTCAGCGAGCTATGGAGAGGGCTATGCTCGGGGTTTCTCTACGTGATAAACTTAGAAATGAGGATATCCGCAGTAGAACCAGAGTGACTGACATAGCCCAACGGATTGGTGAGCTGAAGTGGCAATGAGTCGGCCATATAGCTCGAAGAACCGACAACCGATGGAGAAAAAAGGTTCTCGAGTGGCACACAGTGACAGCCTCGTACTGGTAGGCGAAGTGTAGGGCGTCCCCCCACTATATGGAATGAAGACCTGGTAAGACATGCAGGAAATCGATGGAAGCAGGTGGCTCAGGACCGTGCTTTGTGGCATTCTCGGAGGAGGCCTATGTTCATCAGTGAACTTGTGAAGGACTGTAATGATGATAATGATGATGAAACTTTCAGACGTCCGAATATTCGGAAATTTAGCAGAAGTATTAAGAACCGATGTACCCACCAACATCGGCGAGGAATATCGTGCATACTTCTAGGGGACCTAGCCGTTTATGTAGAGCACTAACGAGTGAAATATTTTTCCTTAATATGTTTTTCACAAGTGAAATTTACGAGGAGATCGTCAAATGGACGAACGTCGAAATAGCTGTGAAAAAATCTATGTATCAGACTGTGACCTCAACACAAAGTGATAGAAATATTTTAGAAATAAAGGCCCTGGTGGGCCTTCTTATTTTAAGTGCAGCGCCAAAAGATAATCATTTAACTTCAGACGAGTTATTCAATTCGAATTATTGTGGATCTGTATACGTTACTGTTATGAGCCGAGAAAGATTCAATTTTCTCCTAAGATGTTTACGGTTTGATGACAGAAATCAGTGGCTGCAAAGATCCCAGAGCGATATTTTTACACCCATTAGAATAATTTGAGATATGCTTATAACACAATGAAACAATAATTATGTTCCCGGGACTAATGTTACAATAGACGAGCAATTACTGGGCTTTCGAGGCAGATGCAAATTTCGTATGTACATTCCAAATAAACCTGCTAAGTATGGAATCAAAATTGAAATGATGTGCGATAGTGGGACCTACTACATGATTAATGCTATACCATACTTGGGAAAAGGGTCTAATACTGGAGGTTTGCCTTTAGATAAATATTTCGTAAAAGAGTTGACGCACACAATTCGCGGTTTAAACAGAAATTTTACAACCGATAACTGGTTTACATCAATTCCTCTAGCAAAAAGCTTACAATTTGATCCATATAAATTGACGATCATTGGTACACTTAGAGCGAATAAAGGAGAGATTCCTGAAGAATTAAAAAATAGCAGAACCAGACCAGTTAACTCTTCAATAATCTGTTACGACAGTCCACTTACTTTGCTGTCCATCAAGCACAAGCCATCGAAAGTTATTTACTTGTTGTCGTCTTACGATGAGGCTATAAATACATGCTCTAAAAAACCACAAATGATAGAATTTTATAATTCTACTAAAGGAGGAGTAGATACTTTTGATCATATGTGCTCTAATATGTCGAGTAGCCGAAAAACTAGTAGATGGCCAATGTTTATCTTGTACGGAATGATCAATATTGATTCAATCAATAGCTACATATAAAGTCTCACAATTTATTAACGGCAGGACAAAAAATAATTCCACGGAGGTTCTTTATGAAAACACTTCATTTACAACTTGTAGAGTCTTGGCTAAAGGTCTGGCTGGCCAAAACAACGATGCCAACCCAATTAAAAAAAAAATCAGGAGCGTTCTTTCTTTGCAACTACCAACCACTAGTCAAGGTCAACAGCCATCAGACCAAGCTTTTATTGATGAAGAAGAGTCATTAACTTCTTCAAGAGGAGAAAACCGCAAAAGAAAGACGTGTGGCAAGTGTCACTACAAGAAAAAGCGTATGACTAAAAGTATTTGCGCAAACTGTAAGGTGGCTATATGTGGTGAAGATAAAATTGATTTTTGTGTCACATGTGCCAAAGATAAATAACCAAAAGACTGAATATCATATAATATTTTTGTTGATTTTCCATTTTTAAAGTCTTAATTAGAAAAATTTCCTTTTTTTATAGGTTTAAGAAAAGTTACTCTAGTTATAAAAGTAAATAAATAAGGTCAATTCGCAAAAAGTACTTTTATTGTTAATCCTATTAATCAACTTTAATGAAAAACAACAGGTTGATTAAGTATTTTTTTCTTTTTTATAGGATAAGGGTGACAAGCGAGTACAAAGTCCACCTGATGGTAAGTGGTTGCTGTGGCCCATAGACATCTACATCTATCCTCGTTAGCGAATAAAATGCAGATGCGTTGTCAGCCGTGAGGACTAATATGGAATGCCTCTTTTCCAGTAAAAAAGTTCTCCGGTTCTCCACACTCACCAAACGAAACACAGCAGCATCAAGCTGCCATTTTACGCTGGTATTCTGTGAGAGCGTGGTCCTTCTACGGTAGAGCCGACCCATTCGTGCTACAACTATACTATTAATATAGCTGTAGCATGGCTCTACCACGTATAAAGATTTTTTCATGAAGTTAACATTTCATGAAAAAAAAATAGTTTTTTAAATACCCACCGTTTCGACGGATGGTTAGCTTAAATAGAGTATACCAGAAGGTTAGCTATCTAGGGTTAATTTGACAAATAAAATAAATAATAAAATTTTACACAGTAATATAAAAAAAATCATAATTCAATTTATCTAACGCCGGTTGATGAATATGATATAAGTAATATAATAATGACATTAAATAATACAAATTCAGAAGGTTGTGATTTGATGGCATATGTACAAATCTTATCAAAGCGTGCAAAATCCAAATTAATAAGATACTAGCCTATTTAGTTAATTTGTCGATGGAATCTGGCACCTATCCAGAAAAATGAAAGACGTCTGTTGTAAAACTCTTATATAAAAAAGAAAAAATTAATGGAAAATTACCGTCCAGTGACATCGATACCTATATTATCCAAAAAAAATTTAAAAAGTCATGCACAAAATAATTATGAATTTCTGAAATAAGTTTAACAGAATAAATCATACTCAGTATGGATTTCAAAAATCAAAATCCACCACACTAGCCACTTTTAATTTAATAAAAAATATCTTACAAATATTCATGACGGACTATATACTAGTGTTATATTTTTTGACAGCTTTGACTTTCTATCACACGATCAGCTTTTGTACTAACTAGATCAAAACGGAATTAGATGCTCAGCATATTACTGGATGAAGTCATAAATACAAAACAGACATCAATGTGTGGTGCTAAAACTTGACAGTAAATATGTAAGTCGAAGTTATAGATCAAAATTTAAAAAAATGCGTTTGGCGTACCTCAGTGTAGTGTACTAGGCCCACTTTTATTCTTGATATATTTAAACGACTTACCTCAGATTACTCAATATAGAAGCAGTTTATTTGCAGATGACGTCTCAGTAATAGTCACAACAAATAAAAATATGCCACTGATGAAACATAATTTTGACATTAATGAAACAATCTTTCAAGTAACTCAATGGCTAAGTGATAATAATTTAACAAACAAACTTAAGTAAAGCGCAATATATAAATTTCAATAATATAAATAATAATTTAATAAATATTAATTATAGTGGACAAACTCTTTGTAGTACTACTAACGTGACATTCTTAGGTATAATTATTGACAAAGAATTAAAATGGAAAGAACAAGTTTGTAAAATATGTAATAAAGTAAACAAGTTCACATATGCGCTTTATAGACTCACAAAAGTGCCAACAAAACAAACTGCAATTATGACATATTTTGCATATTATATTGAGTCGGTTATCCGATACGGGAATATAATTTGTGGTAATAGTGCAGATATTATTAAAGTTTTTATTGCACAAAAATAATGTGTTCGTGCCATTTATGGTGTTGGCCCAGATGTCTCATGCCGACCTCTATTCAAGACACTGGGGATCTTACCCGTGCCTTGTTTGTATATATATTAGAAGTTGCTAAATTTGTAAAAAATAACACGGGAAGAATTTTTATAAACTTAATAACGAAGTGGTATCCATGAACACGAGATAGGATAGTAATTAGCGAAAATACCAAAAAGTAAATGCTTTAACAAATGTTGTTACTGGATGGATAAAATAATATTTAATAAAATACCGCAAACAACCAGAGATCTTCCTACACAAATATTTAAAAAAAATTATACCAGTGACTTCTTCAAAATACATTTTACTCGGTAAAGGAGTTTTTAAATTACTAATAACAATTTTTTATAGGACTTTAGCTGATAAATTGACATTTTTTATTATTAACTGACATGATATATAATAATAATTTAATTTTCTTTATTTGTCATTTTTTTAATTACAATTTTGACATCTTTATATAATGGAATGGATTGTTTGTTGTTGTTGAATTAATGACTGATTTTGATATGTTAATTTAAACAAATTTGCATGTATTCATTAGGGACTTATTATGTAATACATAGTATTCAATAGTATCTCATGTAACATACATACTAAAAAGCAAATAAATAATTAGTGTGGTGTGCAACTTGCGTAGACGCTTTGGCAGCCTCTTATCTCAGGGGTACTTCGTTTAGTATCTCATATAACATACATACTAAAAAGCAAATAAATAAATAGTGTGGTGTGCAACTTGCGTAGACGCTTTGGCAACCTGTCATCTCAGAGTTACCTCGTTTAGAGCCGGGAAGGTATCAGAGGCAGCTGAACTAAGTAAGTGGATCAAATGTGAGTCTCTGAGAGATGACTTCATAGTTGTGCCATTTGCTGTAGAGACTGTCGGTCCGTGGGGTCCATGTGCGGTGAAGTTACTAAAGTAACTCGTTCTGCGACTGGTCGTCGCTGCTGTTGATAAGAGGGCTTGGTCTTTTTTTGCTCAAATGCTAAGTATAGCCATTCAGCAAGGAAACGCAGCCACCGTTCTTGGTTGGGATACCACGGGGAGTAGTACTGTATGGTAATTTAAGTTAATATTTTTATTTTTTTTATTATTTATAGTTTTTCAATATTGTATTTTGCCATGAAATATATTGAACGTCCCCCCACAAGATGGAGTGATGACCTGGTAAGACATGCAGTAAGTCAGTGGATGCAGGTGGCTCGGGACCGTGCTTTGTGGTACTCCTTGGCGGAGGCCTATGGTCAGCAGTGGACTTGAAAGGGCTGTAATGATGATGATGATGACGATATTTTTCAATGTTATGTAATATAAGATTAATAATTTCACATGAAACATTTTAAAATTCAGTTTTGACAATAAATCGTATTCCCTTTGCACTGTCAAACAATATGTTGATATGAAACATGTTTGACATTTCATAGGACAAAACATGTTTTATAACAAGTTTTGGAAATCAAAAGATTTCGACATAAATCATTCAATATGTGTTGACATGAAAACGTGTTAGAAGATTTGTTTGCGTATATAATTACTTTCATAAGTAATGTAATACTAAACATTAAATTATTAGTTTTGACTTTATAAGCTCTCCGAATCATAAAGTAAAACAAAATAAAATTGAAACCGTCTGTACTTGTGCTTAATATTTTATTTCATCATTTTATTTTATTAAATTATCTGTGCGCTGTATGCATTGATTAACCAAAAAAGCAAAACAACGTACCGAATTTTCATCGTTCTTAAATAAATTGTAGGTATAGCAACGCATATAAAACGAATAAATTTAGAAACTAATGTTAAATTTTTGTCAGACACATTTGCGGGCGCGCACACAATAACTAGCTAAAAGGAATCGTAAGTAATTGGATAAATGATATAGAAACACTTAAGGGACAATGAAACATTCACTTTTATTTATAAAAATAGTGCTAGGTACCTAAAGTAGGTATTTAAAAGTATCTATTTGTATCGACTTCATGTTTACCAAACTTTTGGATAACATCAAAAACAAGCATAAAAACAAATTGCGATACAAATCAAGCAACAGTTCGAACGTAAAGCTTGATAAACCAAATGTGAAACATATACATTGTATAAGTTTTTATTCAGTGCGATCGCAAACAGCAACAAATCATAAAGTTTTAAAAGTTCGATGTTTTTGTTGCAAACGTGCGGTAACAACGTATTAAATGTCATACTTTGCAATATAAGTACACTTTAATCCAAAAAGTCGGAAATTAAAAATGAGTAAATAAAACACAATACAATCCGTAAAAATAGTTTTTTGTAATGTATAGTTTTCGTGTCAATAAACAAATTCATTACACTTTAAAACGTAGATTCACAGACCGCGGCCCGCCGGTCGTATACTGGTGGCCAGCCGACAGCAAAAATAATACTCTCGTACATTCGAAATTTATTGAATTATATTCCAGACTAAAACCAAAAAAAATATGTTCGAAAAGTAATTTGAATCTCGCGCGCGCGCTCTTAAGTGCTTATCAATGCACCGAATGCATGCGTCGGTAACAGCGGTCGGTAATGTTCGTGCTGATCTCGGTTAAATTCGTTTTCTTGAGGAACCGCCGCGACCGGCGGCGCGGCGATGACGGCAGCGCGGTGGCGGCTTATCCACGGGTTATATTGTTAGAGCAAGTGAGATAGCAATAGTCCCGAATTCCGATTGCTCGCGTGGTAGATACACGAAGCTTCCAGAGTCGGTTTCGTGATTTCTCCAGACAGTTTTCGACTCTATACGCGCGGTATAAAGCCACGCTAACCGCAGCGACCGACAGTTTGGTTTTAATTTGAGTGAAGTGTCAATAGTTCTAGTGTAGATTTTAACTCGACTAGCCGGTGTCATATATTTTGATGCACATTCAATGTAGATTTCCGTCAAGTGCCGTGTATAATTGTGTTGTGAAATCGTAAGTAAAACTCTGTTATTAATAAGTGTTTCCTACCTATTTAATCAATTATTTTTGGTAATTTAAAAGGATGGGTAATTTAGTAGGTACTGTAATTGTTTTAGGTGATGTGTTAATCCTAGCCAGGATTAGAACGCAACATGGACAAGCCAGGACCTAGTAAAAACGTAAGGTTAAAGATGAAAATCAGCAGTTTCAAGAAATTTGGACTGAAAATACTTTTTTGTATGGTCGCATAACAA
>JAGSMP010002362.1:0-23178 GCA_029286625.1 Parnassius orleans | reverse complement strand
AAAACGTAAGGTTAAAGATGAAAATCAGCAGTTTCAAGAAATTTGGACTGAAAATACTTTTTTGTATGGTCGCATAACAAAGTCGTTTGTTTAATCTAAAGTAGCATTTAAGGAGTAATTAATTGGCATAAAGTTTAATTAAAAAAAAAGTAGATGTCTTTAGTTTTATAGCAAAATTAAATTTCCGAAAATTAAATTTTTAAGAAATTAATTATAAATGAACTAATAAGAATAGACGTGAAGCAATTACGGATTCTAAGGAAACATTTAAGGAGCAATTAATTCATTGGCATACAGTTTAATTTAAAAAAGTATATATTTTATGTTTTATAGCAAAATTTAATTTTCGAAAATTTAATTTTTAAGAAATTAGTTATAAATTAACTAATAAGAACAGACGTAGAGCAACTACGGATTCTAAGGGAGCATTTAAGGAGCAATTGATTGGCATACAGATTAATTAAAGAAAGTAGATATTTTATGTTTTATAGCAGAATTAAATTTTCTATAATTTTTTTTTAAATCTATACATATAATAAATCTGTAGAAAAGTCGTGTCTGTAATTCTAATATATTCTTAAAAAAACAAGTCCAGGGGACTAAATAAAGGGTGCTAAAGCTAAATTAGTGGTTTTTAGAATTTTTGTCTGTCTGTCTGTGTATTACCGATTCACGCAAAAACTACTGAACCAATTTCCATAAAATTTTATATGTAGGTAGTTAGTAACCGGGGCAACTTATAGGCTACTTTTTATCCGATTAGGAACTTAAAAAGAAGGTTAAGTATTTTCTTACTTTAGATGTAAATTTTCTATTATATATGATTATGTTAGTTAATAGGCGGGGTGTTTTTCAAATAAATATTATATTTGTAAATAAAGTTTAAAATTTGAAACTCCGCTGACTATATACGTTTTAATTATATAAACAGCGCCATCTATTATTAAATGAAAAAAACCTATATTTTGCCTTTAGTAAGTAATAAATTATATAAATAACTTACATTTATATGTTTAAATAATTACATTTATAAAATTATTTAAAAATCCTAGCGTTTAATTTAATCGTCATTTCATTTTAAAAGTGTAATAATTAAAATTTAAAAAATAATAGATAATATTGAGATCTATGAAACGTATGAAAATTTATATTTTTTTGAACTAAAAACATGTCAATTTTCATTCGTTTGATACTATATCTGTATGTAAACTGATTAAAACTGGTCTGCCTGCAATTATTGCAAAATTCTCATTAAATCATTATTTCGTGAAATGGTGTCATTTCATGATATTTATCACTGTTTGTTGACCATGTCACAATATAGCTTAGCCAAATCAATGACTAGAGATCGTTTAACGATATCAATAACTAAACACAACATTGTTATTTTATGATATTATGGTCATATCGTCAAATAGTTTTTCACCGCTAGCGGCGCTGATACCGTGTTTTTTTAACTGAAACAGATTTTTAACAGAATCAACATCACTTTATGCCTTTTTTATATAATAAATAAATGTTCGCGGCTTTGGGCTGGCTCTTGAGCCAGTCGCACCCCAACCTTCTATAGCTGATATTACTAGATAGTATAGTTTTGACTTTCATAGTATTAATGTAATATAGCGCCCTCCATTTTCTGCTAAATAAACTAATGAGAAGTAACTAATAAAATTAAATTTTAGAATGCTACTGAATACTTATTCGTGCAGCATCAAAACTTGTAACACTTAAAAATATCTAGACCGGTGGCCATTGTCGGGATTATGTACCACAATTACCACGTTTGGCAAAATGGCTAACAACACTGTTATACACAACACGTGTGTTTTGTGTGCACAGTATCCAGTACTGTGTACACAAAACTGAGATTAGGAGAGAACCTGTTTTGTTGATATATTGTGTGTCTGTGCGGTATAGGTTTCATTTTACCAACTTCATATGTTATCACGTTATCTGATGTAAATAATTGGAAATTAAGTGCACTGTGCGATTTTATCTCTATTTGATGGAATAGTTCGTGGCATCGTTGGGTTTCTAAATACTAGGTAGATATGGTCAACAATGGTACAAAAGCTTTGTTTCAGTTTTTATGAATTTCATTTAAACAAATACGAGAGCCGTGTAGCTCGCCGTGAGATTTCACCACGGCAAGGGAGCAAAACCTGTACGAGTCCTTTGAGGACAAATTAATCTGTTATGGGAAATTTTACGTGCTGACTTACTACGTACCCGGTGAAGTGGTAAAGAATAACTTCGTGGGCAAACATAAATAATGTCTGAGTAGTAGTTGAAGGATTGCGGCATGCTCTTTTCTGCCTACAAACATTATAGGTAATGGGGAGCCATGAGCACAGTAGTGAGACGTATGTAAGCTGCTACTTTAGTTTTTATACCTTTAATGAGACTTATAAATCAGTTTGTCATTTAAGATTTTTGTATTTTTGAGTTTTCATATTATCAGACAAATCAAGATTTTTGTGAGTCTTGGTTTCATAGCTCACATGAGATATGTAAATGAACAGGCTGTTGCGAAAATCAAAGATAGCAGATTTTACTTAAACAAAGGTTTATTTTTTTTACTTGTCAAAGGCAAAGGTAAATTTCATAGTACATAAGCATTATTATATATATTTACATATATGTTAATTGCAATTTGAAGTGTCGATTTAACACGTTCTCGACGGTGAAAGAAAACCTGCATATCTGAGAAGTTCCCCAGTTGAGGTGATCGCGCGTTGGCACTTTTTTGGCCAAAAGCTCTGTGGCGTGTGCCCAGTAGTGACATGTATGTAGGCTGCTACGTTTTTTAGTTTATATGGGGGAATTATGCTGTTTTTATATCATTCATATTTTCGGAGATGTTACTTTTTGTTTTCACACTACCGTAAATATTAACGGTAGCAAAGATTCGAAAGAATAGAACTCATCATCGTTATCATTACAACCTATCAAAAGTCCACTGAACTGAACATAGGTCTCCCCCATAAATTGTCAAACAGGCTGGATATTTGCTATAGTTGGCAGGCTTGGCAGGCGGGTTGGCAACCGCAGCCTTTATTATTTTGAACTGTTGTCAGGAAGATGATGTTCGCCATCTCCTGTTTCTTTTCCTCTATCGCCTCTTAGGACACACACGGAACGATATGAGGTGGCGGATTCTCTTTCGCCGTCACAATAAGGCGAACATTTTACTGCTTCCTATCATGAGTGTAGTTCTACCTACGTTCACTGCGAATAGAACTTCATTTTGCAATAAAAGTAATCTTAAGGATTTTATCGTGTTTAATTTTAACTATTTTAATTCCTGACGTTTCGGGCAATATAAAGAACCCATGGAGACGGCTGATGTAATAGTTGGGACGATACTCAACATGTTGACATACTTTTAGACTTCTCGGAGCGTCGGTGCTTCACATCAGCAATATGTTCTTTTACGCAAATTTTTATGGAACTTTCTTCCAAAGATGTGTTTTGTACAACCCGCTTAAATAAAAGTTAAAATGTAACGTGATTTATTAAAATTTGTTTTATTACATGTGTAGTATTCATCATTATAGAACTGCATTTATGAAATTTTGAAGTCTACTCGAACGTAGAAAAAATATCAGAATCTATTTTATGGTGCCAATCAATATTAAATGGGAACAATGATATGAATCAAATATCGCATATAAGACCATGAATTCATCATTATTTTGTTAAAACTAAATTAACTATAATTATGAATGAATGTAAAGAGTAAATAGTAAATTTTGATTCCAAGACAATTTATCTATCTTATGGATACATCGGAAGACATGACCAATATAAAAAAAAATTGTAGATGTTTCTAGACATATGATATTAATGCAATTCTGAAAACTTATTTATTCACGTGTCCTCAATCATCTAGGCCCTAAGCTTTGGGAATTCAAAAAATTTTTGACAAACTGATATAGATACACAGACACCGACGTGACTTTAAAAGTGATCGAATTTTGCTAAATTTGGCGCGGAATAGCATTTAATGATGTTTCTAAACTGAAGACCACGTGAGCGAAGCCGCGGGTAAAAGCTAGTTTATTATAAATTAACTAATAATAATAGACGTGGAACAATTACGGATTCTAAAGGAGCATCTAGGAGCAATTAATTGGCATACAGTTTAATTAAAAAATTTTTTCACACTAACTTCCTTCTGGTAAGAAAAATACATCTGAAAATCTTTTCTAATTCGCAATAGTGGCACAAAAGTATAATAAGGAAAGACAACTACAAAGTCGCGGCATAGTCAAAGGGAGACGAGGTGACAACGACGATAACGGTATTCATAAAAATAACGAAAACGTACGATAATATCGTTGTTTTTAATACAAAACAAGTACAGAGACAACACATCTAATATACAAAAATACGAAAATTTAAATCTGCTTACATTTTAGGAAGAAATCATTGAATTTTAGGAATCTAGATAATAAAAGTTTTTTTTTTTATAGATAGGGTGACAAACGAGCACACAGTCCACCTGATGGTAAGTGGTTGCTGTGACCCATAGACATCTACATTTATCCTCAATAAAGAATCAAAATGCAGAAGCGTCGTCACCCGTGAGGACTAAGATGGAATGCCTTTTCCAGTAAAATGGGTCTCCGGTTCTCTACACTCACCATACGAAACACAGCAGTGTCAAGCTGCCATTTTACGCTGGTATTCTGTGAGAGCGTGGTCCTTCCCGGTCGAGCCGACCCATTCGTGCTACAACTATACTACTAATATAGCTGCAGCATGGATTTACCACGTGCTCAGCGGTGAAGGTAATCCTTCACCGCTGAGCACGTGGTAAATCAGCACTTGAAATTGCAATTAACTTAAAATTTCATTGTCAGGGGATCGAACCCGTGTTGCTCACGTACTGTGAAATTTCCAGCGAGCGCTTAGCCCTGAGCTACCACGGCTCTAACGGGGTCAGCGCACCGGGGAAGCCAGTTAACCAAGTTGGCTAAAATAAGTTGGTTCCTTTCAGCGCGTCCCAAGCGCGACGTTGTACTCATGAATCTAAATAATCATTACCCAAATCCGAATAATATTAGGTCCTTACATATGAAATTAGCGTTTTGTCGTACTGACCACTTTGATCTGAAATATCTCCTCTTTAGTCAAGAATTCCAAATTCAAATTTATAAATTAATTTAGCTGGTACATTTGCGTTTTGAAAACAGTCATTCATTTGTTTTTTCCTCATTATTTTTTTCTTTGTCGTCGCTTATTACCGCACAATGGAAAACATGAAATATCGATATATTTACGAGTACGAGTTCTACCGTGGCACCAGTGCTGCAGAAATAGCTCGAAGGATTAATGATGTACGGCGCTGGTGTCGCGAAAGAAAGCAAGGTACGTTTTGGTTTCAACGTTTGTCTGGAAATTTCGAGCTTCAGCACCAACCCCGTGGATGGCCGGAGACCAAAGTGGAAAATGAAGAATTAAAGGCTATTGTGGAAGCGGATCCATCACAAAGCACTTCAGAGATAGCTGCAGGCTTCGGGGTAAGTGATAAAACTATATTAATCCACTTGAAGCAAATCGGAAAAGTAAAAAAACTTGAACGATGGGTACCTCATGAATTGAGTGAATCGAACTTGCAAACACGCGTCTAATAATGAAGGATTTTAAATCGAATCATTACTTGTGATGAAAAGTGGATACTGTACGATAATCGGAAGCGCTCGTCGCAATGGCTGAACCCTGGAGACCCAGCCAAATCCTGCCCTAAACGAAAATTGACTCAGAAAAAGTTACTTGTGAGTGTTTGGTGGACTAGCGCCGGTGTCGTTCACTACAGCTTTCTAAAATCTGGCCAAACGATTACGGCAGATATCTATTGTCAGCAACTGTAAATCATGAAGGAAGAACTAGCTGCTATACACCGAGATTGGTCAATATCTGGAGGCACTGCTTCGACAACGCAAGATCACACTGCACAACAAACAACCACTAAGTTAGATGAGCTACAATTGGAATGTCTGCGACATCCACCGTACTCCCGGACCTTGCTCCAACAGATTACCATTTTTCCGAAATTCGGACAACTTTCGGAAAAAATTCAACTCGATGCGGCAGTCCAATCCGCCTTCAAAGAGTTTATTGATTCTCGCCCCATGGTTTTTTAGTAAAGGATCAATGATCTACCTACGAAATGGCAAAAGTGCATAGATAACAACGGTGCATAATTTGATTAATTAAATATATTTTACAAAAAAAGACTTTATATTCCTCCCGTACAAAACGCGAATTTTATATGTAAGGACCTAATATCATAAATTTTACATTGAATAAAACTACTTTTACGGATTATATCGCGTTTAATTAACTTATTTTAATAATTCCCGACGTTTCGGGTGCTTTACAGCACCCATGGTCACGGGGACTGAGGTGATTAACGTCCCGATGTCGGAGTTAATCCGGAGTACCTTTAGCTTTTTAATTATTAATTTTGGTCCGATCTACGCAGAATGGACTAACTGTGTATTGAAGTCTTGCAGTGGTATGCTTGGGTTTAGTTTTAATTTTATTAATTACAGGATCCCAAGCAGGTGGTGATTGATAGTCAATGTTCTTTCGCGAGAATCTGTGGTTTATCAAATCTAATGTAATGGCGGGGCCATCTAGGATATGATCACAAGTACAGACTTCCCGGAACGTTGGTGCTTCACGTCAGTTATGTGTTCTTTACGCGGGTTTTGACAGATCGTTTTGTTTGGCCTATATATGAGAGACCACATTCACAATCAAGCTTGTACACTCCTGCATCTTGTAGAGGAATATTGCACTTGACGGATGTTGAAAACTGACTAATCTTCTTCGGCGGCGAAGAATGTTCTAATAGAAGCTCGCTTCAAGATGTAGCCAATCTTGTCTGTGACACCTCTGACATATATCAACAGGCACACGCTCGACTGTGGCCGTCTTCACTCGGTCACTGTGACGTAGGCGCGGGACCGAAGCTTGTTGTCGTGTAGAACCTGCTTGACGTGCTGAAGCTCGGCGGCCAGGTGTTTGCTGTCACAGATCCCTCGTGCTCTCTTTAACAAAGATTTTCCCACGTTAGCTAACTGTGAAGGATGATTGTGAGATTTATCATTTAAATATCGGTTAGTATGGGTCTTTTTTTATACACAGTGTGCCCTATAGTGTTGTTAAGATTTCGGAGGACTGCCACATCTAGGAAAGTTAAGGAATTATTAGCCTCAAACTCCATAGTAAATTGAATTTTAGAGTTTTTTGAATTAAGATTTTCTAAAAATGCTGTTACTTTGTTTATTGATAAAATTGTGTAAGTATCGTCTACGTACGGCTTGTAGAACCTTGAGTTACTGGTGCAGTACGCAGGCTTTCTCCTCAAAGTCCTCCATGAAAATATCGCCGACAATGGGAAATATCATTATCATCATTACAGCCCTTCACAAGTCCACTGCTGAACATAGGCCTCTCCACGGAATGCCACAAAGCACGGTCCCGAGTCACCTGCATCCATTGACTTCCTGCATGTCTTACCAGGTCGTCACTCCATCTAGTGGGGGACGCCTACACTTGCCACTGAGAACCTTTCTTCCCCAACGGTTGTCGGTTCTTCGAGCTATATGGCCGGCCCATTGCCATTTCAGCTTTCTAATCCTTTGGGCTATGTCGGTTACTCTGGTTCTACTGCGGATATCCTCATTTCTAAGTTTATCACGCAGAGAAACCCCGAGCATAGCCCTCTCCATAGCTCGCTGAGCGACCTTGAGCTTCTTCATACGGCCAGTAGTGAAGGACCACGTCTCAGTTCCATATGTCATCACTGGCAACACGCACTGGTTGTACAATTTAGTTTTGAGGTTTTGAGGTATGCCTGACGAGAAGATGGGTCGTAATCTCCCGAACGCTGCCCAGCCGAGTTGAATCCGTCGATTGACCTCTCGGTCGAAGTTGGACTTACCTAGTCGGACTATTTGTCCTAGGTAAACATATTCGTCAACAACTTCGAGCTTAGTGCTCCCAACAACTACCGGCATAGGTGTGACATGGACATTAAACATGATTTTTGTTTTGTCCATGTTCATCTTGAGACCTATCCGTTGGGAGACACTATTGAGGTCATTGAGCATAGTGCTTAGGTCCTCCAGCGATTCTGCCATAAGGACTATATCGTCGGCAAATCGAAGGTGAGTGATGTACTCGCCATTGACGTTAATACCGTATCCTTTCCAGTCCAGTAGCTTGAAAACGTCTTCCAATGCAGCGGTGAAGAGTTTCGGAGATATTACGTCACCCTGTCTTACACCTCTCTGCAGTTGGATAGTTTTCGTACTCTGGTTCTGTACTCGGATAGCCATCGTAGCCCTACTGTACAAACACTTCATCACTTCAATATACCGACAGTCCACTTGACACCGCTGAAGAGACTGCAGCACCGCCCAAATTTCAACAGAATCAAAACTTTCTCATAGTCCACATACGCAGGCAAAGTGGCAGATTGTACTCTTCTGTCTTCTGTACAATTTGCCGAAGGGTGTGTATGTTGTCTATGGTACTAAAGCCTTTTCGGAAACCGGGTTGTTCGGGAGGCTGGAAGGCGTCGAGTCTGCATGCGAGACGATTCGTAATGACTCTCGAAAACAGCACGTAGACGCGGCTCAGAAGGAAATCGTTCTGTAGTTCTTTAAGAGCGTTGTCGCCATTCTTAAAGAACAAGACCACCACACTTCTGCTCCACGCCTCCGGTGTAGTGCCACCATGGAGGACGGAATTAAAGAGCTTCTGAAGGACTACAAGTACCGGTTTTCCACCCGCTTTCAGAAGCTCCGCTGTAATTCCATCCTCGCCTGGGGACTTACCGTTTTAAGGTGCTGGAGGCCATTCTAATCTCGCTCAGACTGACGTCCGGAATATCATCGGTATAGTGTCGGATAAGACTTGCTCTTGGATCGTTACTCACACTTGCGTGTGGCTCCAACGATGATGTGTACAACTGCTCATAGAACCTCTCAATCTCACTCAAAATATCAGATGTCCCGAAACGACGCTACCACACTCGGTCTTCAGCTTCGACAGTTGGCTCTTTCTGGCAGACAGATCTCTAGCAAAGACTTAGCGTCTAGTCGTCATAATGAAGTCAATCTTATGTAGTAGTGTTATTGCCAAGGCAAAGTCAGAGCACATGGGCAGAATTGGCGAGAAACTAGTTCGCCTTCCTTCGGGAACCCGTGCATTCTGGTCTCTCGCCAAGGCTGTCCAGGAATTTCTGTAAGCCATCACTACCATCTCTGCACAGGAGGACGACTCACTGGCCCATGCCGCAAAAGAAAGCCGACCTTTAGGCTCACTTTGCATCCAACTCGAATCTTGATGACGGGAGAACACACCGCCGGCCATCCCGCGGTGTGAGTGCTCCATGCCGGATGTTCTGGTTCTCACAGCGCTCGGTTCGCAAAGCACTCCTCTCCTGGACATCCACAAGTCGAGTGGGCCTGACGCAATCCCCAATTGTGCTGAGACTTGTGCCCGGAGTTGGCACCGGTTCTAACGCGTCTTTTCGGTACTCCAACTCCTAGGCGTAGTCCCGAAATCATGGAAGACAGCTTTTGTCCAACCGATCCCTAAAAAAGGCGACCGCTCAGACCCGTCCAACTACAGGCCTATCGCCATCACCCCCTTGTTCTCCAAAATAATGGAATCCATTATAAACTGCCAGCTCATGCGGTACCTTGAGGATCACCAGCTGATTAGTGACCGCCAATACGGTTTCGTCGGGTCGATCAGCTGGTGATCTTCTGGTCTACCTGACTCATAGATGGGCGGAGGCAGTAGAGTCCAAGGGGGAGGCATTGGCCGTTAGTTTGGACATTGCGAAGGCTTTCGATCGGGTTTGGCACAAAGCGCTTCTTACGAAGCTCCCTTCCTATGGGCTTCCTGAGAAATTGTGCAATTGGATCACCAGCTTTCTTCGATTCGAAAAAACAAAAAAAATTTGGACTGACGAAAATCAATGCGATGTTGAGTTGAGGTTGCAATGGACATCCAACATTTGTTGATGAAGTCTACAACTACTTCGTTAGGCTTTAATTCATTAATAATCAGAAGCCTTAACAGCATACAACAAGCACTTACTATGGTACGCAAAGCAAGAACTTAAGAGTATCTACCTATAAATATATATGGATGAAGAAGGGAGTTCTTCGTGTACGCAAATAAGGGCAGTGTGGAAAACCTATTATCCACTTTATAAATGATATGCCGTCGATGAAGCATGTTGTACAGATAAACCTTGTTAGGTTTTTGCGATACCGTGTTTAATTAATTTAAGCTTTGTGCTTGATTTATTTTAGTATAAAATAAAAGTGTGTCAAATAAATCTAAAAGAGACTCGCTGATGAGGACATAAAACCATCACGCCTGTCACCCAGAGGGGTAGGCAGAGACTATGGACTTCCATTTGGCACGATCCTGACACACCTCTCACTCCACATCCATATACCTACGCATACACGCTCGTCGGTTAAGGGTACTCTTAATTTGGCCCATTTTCAATATATCACCAATTTGGTCGATAAATTTTCGCCTCTGGCTTCCCTTCCCGACTGCCGTTCACCTCTGCCACATAAATTTGCTTTGTCACTCTTTCCTCATTCATTCTTTCTACATGACCAAACCACCGAAGCATTCCTTTCTTAATCCTGGTCACAACATCATCTTGCAAACTACACTCTTCTCTTATCACACAATTTCTCACTCTGTCATTCAGATGAGGAATCTAAAATTAAAAAATATCGACATGGGCCTGGCCCAGAATATACTGTTGAAACCTGCTTCAGTCCTCGCTAGGATGTTTTACGAGCTTTTAGTCAGAAATCCTCAGATGTGAGCCTCTTAGATAGAGAACGATGGGGCTGGCATATTTCTAAAGTTCAAATCCCCTCAAAAATAGTAAAAAAATATGCTGTATAATCTATGTTTAGCGCCATTGCATTTAATCGTAAGGTAAACGTAGGTAGAGGTGCGCCCAGAGCGACGTCGCTGTGGGAGGCGGTATGCCTTAGTGTTTTTCCAGGTAACTGTTGCAACCCGCCCCGGCTTCGCTTACCATTTATTTTATCAAATATCATTTTTATGAAGAAAATCGGTTAAAATATAACCTAGATCACTTCTGACATTGCTCTGTATCTGTCCGTGAAATTTCCTTATAATACCAGCCATTCTGAAGATTAGCCCGTACAAAAAGACAGACAGATAGACAAACATTTTAAAAATGGTTATTCATGTCTTAATGACATGCAAATAATCCGCTCAGATCAATATTACACAATGATTTCGATATTCCAGACGGACACTATAATTTAATTTTTAAGTATGGATTATTAGTTCAATCGCAATATACAAGCAATTGTAATTACAATATACAAGCGTTCAAGCTTAGCTATCTAAGGACACTTAACTAAAGATCTACTTTCTGGGTGTCAAACCGTAAAGTCCATCCTAATAAATAAATAAATAATAATATTGGAGAGCAGCGTCTACATATCGCTTTTCCCGACCTGCAGTAGGCTTTTGACTGTGTGCTTCGGGAAATGATTTGGTGGATGTTGTGATTCAAAAATATACCTGAAGCCTACATTAATATCATGCGGGATATGTACCTGAACTCTGAATTTTTTGTTCGGTCTGCTGTTGGCGATACCAAGCCTTTCCACGTAAATTTTGGAGTTCACCAAGGCTCTGCTCTAGGTCCCTTTTTGTTTAACGTAGTGCTCGATGCTAATACAGTAGATATTAAGGAGTTAACTCCTAATTTGCTAATTTATGCTGATGACATCAGTCGCTGACGAAGACAGAATAAGCTTAGAGCAAAGAGTGAATATAAGAAAAGGCACGTTTGAGAACGGCGCAATGAATAAAATGGGGCCAAGACCGAGTACTTGGCTTGTGAGAGTGCAAATCCCGAATCCATCAAAACAAGCTGAATATTTTCTCAAAAAGGAGAAATTCCTACCTTCCTTGAATCTGTACGGCATGTGTTAGGGAACATAGATTACAACGTTAGAGCACAGCGTTGGTAACGTTGGCGCAGCTTGGAGTAGACCAGAGGCCACCGGATTTATCTGTGATCGTAAGATAGCTACCTCTCAAGCTCAAAGGTCAAGTGTACAAGAGCATTATTCGACCCGTACTCTTATATGGTAGTGAGACATGGCGGATCCTATGCCGACATGTCCAGAAGCTCCGCGTTATACGGAGGTTACACGTTAAATTTGGCGTCAGTTCAGTCTGACCTTGATCACTTATAGACTGATGGCTGAATGATGGATTGAATACCGCCCGTATTAGACGGTAAATGAGACTGACGATCAGTCAACCAAAAACATCTACGCGATAACGCATACGCATTAGGTATGAATTTTAACAAGAAAAAGCTTGTGTTGCTATAATATTAGACCTGTCTTTGAGGAATCGCAGGAGAAGAAAGCGATGGTGTAAAAGTGGCTAATGAAGAGAATTCTACACACTTAAATTCACTGAATGAATTATGAGACACATGAGAAGAAGATCACTATGCTAATTATTAGCGAATGAAAGAATCTTGTTTTGTTCATTTGTTGCAAATGAAGAAGTCAATCAGCCCAGAGGTGAAATTGGCAGTAACTTTACGATATCTTGCTACTGGGAAGAACTTACCTGGGCGGTTCTCACCGCCCAGAACATCGACCGACACGAGCTATGCAGTCAGAGACAGGGGTACGCACACTCCCACTCGGACAGCGGTTAGATAGCTCAACAAACTTCATAAAGGGGACATGATGATTAGTAACAATACTAAATCTTAAACCATCATCATCCTCATCCTCATTTGCCTTTCCCTTTTTTTTAATTAGCCCCTGAGTCAGTTGAAGCTGTAAGAGCCGCATAGGCTAACAGCATCAACGACGAAAATAGACTGGGAGGATTATTAAAAATTTGAAATACTCAGTGATAATGTCAGCAGCAGCTATAAGTCAGGCTATAATGGATATTTGTTTTATCAGAAAGAATAGGCAAAACTTCTAAAGTTAGAATAAATTCTTTCTCCGGGGCTAATGGTTGAGAAGGGGAAGTCGCGGGTGGCGTGGCGGGGGAGTCGGCGCACGTGGCGAGACGACGTGCAACTCCATCGCTGTCTAAGCGGTGACTGACATCAGACTGAAACTGATAGCTATTAAACACACGTTCAGTCTAGAATCAGTCTGACCAGACTGACAAAAATTATTAAAATATTTAAATAACCATCATTCTGGACCATCAATCCATCAGTCTACGCGTATACAGTTAGTTTCCCGTCATTCTGACATCAATCATGGATTGAACTGACGCCAGAACTAACTCCCTCTTAGACTGCATACATAACGAGTACAGCCGGTAGAGATGTCTTGATACCGTTTACTGTTACTATTTAACTTTAATGTGCCACCAATTATGGCAGAATCGCTGGAGGACCTAAGCACTATGCTCAATGACCTCAATAGTTTCTCCCAACGGATAGGTCTTAAGATGAACATGGAGAAAACAATGGATCATGTTTAATGTCCATGTCACACCTATGCCGGTAGTTGTTGGAAGCACTAAGCTCGAAGTTGTTGACGAGTATGTTTACCTGGGACAACTAGTCCGACTAGGTAAGTCCAACTTCGACCGAGAGGTCAATCGACTGATTCAACTCGGCTGGGCAGCGTTCGGGAAACTACGACACATCTTCTCGTCAGGTATACCTCAAAACCTGAAAACGAGATTTTACAACCAGTGCGTGTTGCCAGTGATGACTTATGGGTTTGAGACGTGGTCCTTCACTGCCGGCCATATGAGGACACTCAAGGCCGCTCAGCGAGCTATGGAGAGGCTATTCTCGGATTTCTCTGTGACAAACTTAGAAATGAGGATATCCGCAGTAGAACCAGAGTAACCGATATAGCCCAACGGATTAGTAAGCTGAAGTGGCAATGGGCTGGCCATATATCTTGAAGAACCGACAACCGATGGGGAAAGAAGGTTCTCGAGGCAGCCTCGTACCGGTAGGCGAAGTGTAAGGCGACCCCCACTAGATGGAGGACGACCTGTAAGACATGCAGAAAGTCGATGGATGCAAGTGGCTCAGGACCGTGCTTTGTGGCATTCCTTTGGGGAGGCCCATGTTCAGCAGTGGACTTGTGAAGGGCTGTAACGATGATGATGATGATGAGTGCCAACAAGGCTGCCCAGGAAACCGTGCGCCCTATTTAATGTAGCGTTATACCGATCGAACTTGGGAAATTATTCCCCGTTAGCTAGACTGACAGGAACCTATAACGAACTGACCTCGAAGATATCTGGCCTCGATATTATTTGCGATAGTTTACTTGTTTTTAAATCTAAATTATTACGTTTCTTTAAATACAATACTAATTAATTCTGCATAATGTTTAAATAAAATTTTATAAATGTAATACTAATCTGTGCAATATAAGAATATATGACGGCGCCTGCGCCATTGCACGTTCGGCGGCGCCGGTGTAACTAGACAGAATTCTTGTAAACAACACGTGCACCGCACACCTGCGCCATTGCACCTGCGGTGGCGTTTGTCAAGCTACTTGTTTTGCTTGTATAAAACGGTCGGAGCGGCCGCCGACCACCGTTAAGGCAGTCTTGGCTCTGGCGTGAAACGGTGCACTTGTCGTAATCCGTTACTAGCTCATCCTTGACACATTGCATCATTATTTATTTTGAGCATTATTCTCAACTACAATATTAGTCTCGGTACAATTTATAGTTTGTATTAAGTAATATATTGTAAATTAACCTTATTTAAAGAAAACTACCGCTGGGTTTCTTGCTGGTTCTTCCCAGGACAGAGGTTTTATCCTAACCGGCGGTAGTAGTACTGTATTGAATAAAATTGATGCTATTCTATTCTAAAAGCCTTTTCATGTAACTCTATACATCATAATAACATCTTTCATCAGAAGTGGGAATAAAGCTTTCCATTTAATTTCTCTATATTCTAATGACCTTTCTACATATACGTATATACTATTATTATGCATAAATTTTAATAGGTATTTTTTATTGTAATATAATAGAATGTTGATCAATTTTATTCTTTTTATAATCTTAATTTACTTTTTAAATTTAACATCCCTAATTATTTAAATTTTTTTTACACTTAGTGTTATCGAATAAAATTAATGCATGTTGTAATTGATTACCTTTAAAAACAAGTACAATTATCATGAGTGTTCAAATATCATATACATATTGTCTATTATTATTTCTGTTGGTGATCCTAATAAAATAAATAAATAAATATAGAATAAGGGTGACAAACAATTAAGAATCAAAATGCAGATGCGTTCTTACCCCTGAGGACTAAGATGGAATGTCTCGTTTCTAGTTAAAAGGGGCTCCGGTCCTCTGCACTCACCATACGAAACACAGTCGGATTGAGCTGCTATTTTACGCTGGTATTCTGTGAGAGCGTGCTCCTACCCCAGTCGAGCGTAACCAAATCTTGATATCAGCACTACGCTTAGCAACCCGCGTGTATAACCTGTCAGTGTGGGTGTATAATATTTATTTTAATACGCAGTAGTGCATTCAAAAGGCATAACCTTAAAGGTTATCGTCATATTCCCAACCAATAGATTACCAATAGATAAAAAAAACTTTCACTTTTGCACTCATGTTTACATTTAGATTAAAGACAATCTTTTTTTTTATATGTGTAATTACATAACAAAAGTTAAAAAATAGCAGGTTAATTATGCGTTCTTGTCACTTATTATCAACGAGTTTACAAGATACAAATTAAGAATGGTTTCCACTTTTAAAAATATTAGTTTAAAAAAAACGTAACAAAACGCGTTGATCACGAGCTTTGATTAATCCAGTACGAACACTAAGTAAATTAAATTATTGTATTGTCATCGGTTCTTTTTTTTATAGAATGCGGGTGACAAACGAGCACACAGTCCACCTTATGGTTAGTGGATGCTGTGGCCCATATACATCTACATCTTCGATTAAGAATCAAAATGCAGATGCGTTGTCACCCTTGATGACTACGATGGAATGTCTCGTTTCCAGTAAAAGGGTCTCCGTTTCTCTACACTCGCCATAATATAGCTGCAGTGTGCGTGACTCTATCACGTAACACGTGTGCAAAGCATCTTAATACGTCTGCAAAATATCAGATTATACGTCTAAAAATGATGATAACTGTATAACAATATACATACATACATACATAAATAGATACCTACAATTCAAGCAACATATAAAAAGGAGAAAATTAGGTTACAGTTACAAACAATGTCAATGTTTTCCTTCACCGCCGAGCACGTGGTAAATCAGCACTTAAAATTGCATTAACAATTTCATTGGGGCAGGCGGGTTTCGAACCCGTGTTGCTCGCGTACTGTGAAATTAGTGGCGAACGCTTAGCCCCTAAGCTAACACGGCTTAGGCTTCTTTTAGGTATAGATTAATATATCATCCCACCACCACACTACTGGTATGGATGGTATATACCTATACAAAAAAATGACTTTCAATAAGTATTATGTAATAATCAATATTGAATAAAAATCATTCTATTCTATTCTATTCTATTCTATTCATCCCGTGGGTGTCGTAAAAAGTAACAGGTGAAAATTAGAGCAAGAGATGGGCAGCAGCACCTTCTTAATATCATTATCATCATCCCAGATCACAAGTCCCCTGCTGCACATATGCCTCCCCCAAGTAATGTCACAAAACTCGGTACTGAGCCACCTGTATCCATCGACTTCCTACATCTACCCTGTACTGGTAGTGTAAGAATATCTACTACCCTATATCGTCCAGTGAGTTTCTTGAGAGGTGAAATGGGAAAGGCCAGGAAAATCTTATGGCTATATATAGATGGGGGTATGACCAACTCATTTTCGTCAGACGTAAAATACCAAGACCGAGGACGTAACGCAGCAGTGTCAAAGGTGCGAGAGAAGAAGGGAAAGAGTTCTTTTTATAGTAGTGGCCAAATGAGCATGCGGCTCACCTGACGGTAAGTGACTACCGCCGCCTATGAACAAATGCAACACCAGGGAAATTGAGGTACGTTGCCGGTCTCTTAGAAAGGAGTAAGCTCTTTTCTTGAAGGACTGGTGCTGGATTTGGTCAATCCGCCTGCCAAAGTAAGTATTACGGCGAATCCTAACAAACGGGAGAGGCTTATGCCCAGCAGTGGGCTTTTACGGGCAAATAATGAATTGCCCGTAAAAATCATTCGAATCCCGCTCGGAACAAATATTTGTATGGCCTACAAATAATTGTTCCGGGTCTGCATGTTTGTCCTTGTGAAATGTATGTATGTAAACTGCCCCCACGATACAAGAGAAAATCCTAGTGTGGATTTTTTAAATAGTTATTCTACTCTATGTCTGGAACGCCCGAACACCGTCTCAGGTACCACGTTCGTCTTAGCACAGAGACAGAGTGCATTTTATTATTCTGGTACCCAGTACCGTTCGCAGCTAAAACGTAGTTATTTTACAGGATTATTTTGCAATAACCGGCCAAATTTGCTGAGGGCTCAGAATAAGTAATATAGGCAAATGGCGACAAAAATTAATTAAAAAAAACTCAAGCATTCTGTCCTTTTTATCTTTTAAATTCAAAATGCGTGGTAATGCATTATTTTAACTGATTTTACTGCGCACGCACACATTCGTAAGGGTCGATCGGTAGGCAAAAACGTTGTCGCCCATAAATCACATTCAAATTGGGATAATTCCAAATAAAAGTAGAAGCCTCATTTACTCGTAAGTATTTTAAAAAACTGCAATAAAGGTATATCATTATTTATATATTTGAACTTAAGTTTAAAATTTGGCTACTCATTCAAAAATAACCCTGTATATTCTTGACTTGTTCTTGCTTGGACACTGTACGGAGCGGTCCGATCTAGTACAGTCGCTCAAATGTACTAGTTCGAACTTCTAGTACTATTAGTACAGGTAGTACACTGATCTTTACAAATGTACTTTTGCGTGGATTTCGTTCGTTTGCCTTAGTAGTATTACGAGCTTGGGGTTTGAGACAATTAAAAACTGCCGAGTGAGTTACCAAAATTGACACTTTAATTACAGAACAATAATTACAACTTAAAACCACACTAACAAAACAGAATTGTACTACTGATCACTTTAGTTCGCAGTTATATCGCATCGAAGTATTCGCTTGTATCGCCAACTCAACACTGACCCGGTCTTTTTTTTTTCTGAAAGTGTACGCTGTTGGCCCTGCGGCCTTTACAGCTTCATCGAATTTAGCTCGTAAGCGAGGATCTACGAGCTATTGAGGGCAACGATTCTGCCGGCGACGAGGCGGCGCGAAGCATGAGTCTGGGCTCGATGTGATTCAGGGCCTCAGAAGGAGGTACGAACCTCGGCTTGAATCACTATCGCAATTTTGTTTACGGGTCGCAATAGTTAGAAACGCCCCGTATCACGGGTGTTGAACCTCGTGTACGGGGTGTGTCTGTGACCTCGCGCTCGCCGGCGAACGCGGTGTGGCCTAGTGTTCTGTGCTGGAATAGTGTCTGAGTGTGTGTGTGTGTGTGTTGGTGTTCACTAAACTGGTTCCTCCTCGTATTGAGGGGGGGACGGGATCGACCTATTTATGGAAGTGATCTCGTCATCGGGATCAAGAAGAACGTTCTTGGGACGTCTCCTCAGGGGCCACGTCCTCACTGGGAGTACAGGCCTGCCGCATTCACCAACGGACTGACCCGGTCGCGGTCTATACCGGTCTTATATAGGGCCTCAGATGGTTTCCAGAACCTTCTACTGTAGAAACATCTCGAATGTTCGAGTACATATCGGTCCCGATTGACTGGGTGTCGATAGCTCTAGAAGTTCTTCTTTGAAATTTCTAGAAAGTTTTTGATTATCCTAGTTCTGCCACTCGATACTAGGGCGCTAGTGGTAACCAGTGTCGCCATGTACCATGTATTAATTGTGGCGCGCAACACTGCCCCTCCTAAGACATGCTCGTCCCGAGCATTATTGGCTCCATAATAACGCGCCAGTCGATCCATATGGACGATCTTAGGAGTACCTCTTGCACCTTTTGTATCCGGTAGGTTACGTCATTGATCCTTGTCACAATCCGGTACGGTTCAAGTATTCGCTTGTATCGCCAACTAAACACTGATCCGGTCGCGGTCTATACCGGCCTTATATAGGGCCTCAGATAGTTTCCAGAACCTTCTACTGTAGAAACATCTCGAATGTTCGAGTACATATCGGTCCCGATTGACTAGGTGTCGATAGTTCTAGAAAGTTCTTCTTTGGAAATTTCTAAAAGGCTCTTGATTATCCTAGTTCTGCTACTCGATACTAGAGGGCGCTAGTGGTAACCAGTGTCGCCATGTACCATGTATTAACTGTGGCCCGCAACAGTAGCAAATGAACGAAGTCTTATATGCACACGGAATATTTCATTCTAGTAGACTTTCAAGAATTAATTCATAATAGTACTTCGTTCTTGAACTACACAAGTCTATTAGTACTCTTTATTCGCAGTATCGATACGTGTGAGCACGCGTTACTTAAATCATTTTTGTATTGTTACTGAACGGAATAAATAAATAGATATCATCAGCCCGTAAAAGTCCACTGGTTGACATGGGCCTGTCCTGTTGTAGGAGAATTTACCTTAATTGTTTGGCTTGGTAGGAGAATTGATGATCGCCTTACGGGACGTGAGCACCTTTGAAGCCGCCGCCCGTTGCTGGTCTAAGTTATTTATGTCTGGTCTATTATTGAGTATGTTATAAATATAATTAACTATGATCCGCCCTGGCTTCGCACGGTGATTTCTGGATCTCGACAACAGCGCCACCTACCGGGTCCAAATGTATGTCACAAAGCACATGCTGAACCACTGCATCCATCTGTATGTCTCTGTATCTGTGTAAGAGTTTTTTTCATAGGGTAAGGTAGATATAGATAAAGTTATAATTTTAGTTACTTAAGACTTTGATGTTTAATTAAATATAATATACCTACATAATTATATAATATATTCATTATCCTGGTCCATATAAAACAACAACTAATATTTGTCCGCAATGCGGACATACCTAGAAAATATTATTTTGTCAACTGAATCTTAAATTACTGTTGGTAATCAAAATAAATTATAATTTATAATTATGAACTCATGTTAACATGTTATCGGTAACCGCACGATGCGCGGATAATGTCATATTTGACATTCGTCTATCGCCCTGGTCGAAACGAAACATTACGTTTATAAAAACAACGTAATTATCGCAAAATATTCAAGACCGTGTTATCATCTAGCTGTGATAGCGGCAGAGTTTTCGCCACCTACATATTGTTTAGGTGTTCACGATTAAATTCAGTTCTGTTTTAAATTCTTCCACGTAACATTTAGATATCATTATTTTTTGGTAAGTAATGATTTGACTGATTTTTTTTATAAAAACTAAATTTAATCACCTTCACTCTCGACATTAGCTTTAGCTCGACAGTGCTTTATAGTGAGGGTTGCCTACTAATTTTATTTATTTATACATATAATAAATCTGTAGAAAAGTCTTGTTTGTGATTCTAATATATTCTTGAAAAAACACGTCCAAGAGACTAAATAAAGGGTACTGAAGCCAAATTAGCGGTTTTTAGAATTTTTGTCTGTCTGTCTATCCGTGTATTCACGATTCACGCAAAAACTACTGGACCGATTTCCATGAAATTTTGTATGTAGTATAGTAAAATATAGTAGTGTAGTAGTGTATTTTGACTTCAGTTACTATTAAATTAAATAATATAATTAAGTTACATTTATATGTTTAAATAATTAGATTTATAAAATCATATAAAAATCCTAACGTTCATTTTTTTTTAGTTTTTTTTTGTTATTTCATTTTAAAAGCGTAATTATTTAAATAGATAATAGTGACGTCTATCAAACGTATGAAAATTGATATGGGTTTTAGTTCAATTTCTAATGTTAACTGATTAAAACTGGTCTGCCTTTTTTTGTAGAATTAGGGTGACAAACGAGCACACAGTCCACCTGATGGTCAGTGGTTGTTGTGGCCCATAGACATCTACATCTATCTTAGTTTGCGAATTAAAATGCAGATGCGTTATCAGCAGTGAGGACTAATATAGAACGCCTCTTTTCCAGTAAAGGGTCTCGGTTCTCTACACTCACCATGAAACACAGCATTAAGCTGCTATTTTACGCTGGTATTCTGTGAGAGCGTGGTCCTTCCCCGGTCGAGCCGACCCATTCGTGCTAAAACTATACTATTAATATAGCTGCAGCATGGCTCTACCACGTAAAAAAATTGCTTGCAATCATTGCAAAATTTCAATTATTCTTATAATTTAATCAAAGAGATTTTATATATGTCGTGGCCAGATGGTAGAATTGATCATATATCATAAAGTAGTCCATCATTTCGTGAAATGGTGTCATTTCATGATATTTAACACTGTCTGTTGACCATGTCATGATATAGCTAGAACAAATCAATAAATCGTTTGACGATACTAATAACTAAACACAACATTGCTATTTCATGATATGGTCATATCGTTAAATAGTTTTCACCGCTAGCGGCGCTGACAGCATATTTTTAGCAGAAACAGAATTTTTCACAGAATCAACGTCACTTTATGCCTTATTTGTATAATAAAAAAAAATCTCTTTCGCCGCCACAATAAGGCAAACATTTTTCTACTCCCGTTCATGAGTTCTTCCGCACGTTTACTGTGAATAGAACTTCATTCGCAATAAAACTAATCTTAAGGATTTTATCGCGTTTAATTTTAACTTTTTTAATTCCTTACGTTTCGGGCACTTTACAGAAACCATGGCCACGGGAGGGACTTAGGTGTTAGACGTCCTGATGTCATAGTTAACGAAGACTACTATTAACTTTTAATTAATAATGTTTGGTCAGATCTACGCAGAACGAGCTTACAGTATTTTGAAGTCTTGCAGTAGTATGCTTGGGCAGCCACCTTCTCTATTGAAATTAGGATGATTTTTAATTTCAATAGCCTCGCGAATCATCCTTAGTAGGAATTGGTGTTCTATTGCGAGGGTTTGTTGTCTATTAGATCTGATATAATGGTTGGGACGAAACTAAACATGACGCGGGTTTTATAGAACTTTCATCAAAAGATGTGTAAAAAAACCCGCGTAAATAAAAGTTAAAATTACTTATTATTAACAACGTGATAATATCCGTAAAATTTGTTTTATTCCATAAGTAGTATTCATCATTATAGAACTGCATTTATGAAATTTTGAAGTCTACTCGAACGTAAAAAAATATTGGCATCTATTTTATGGTGCCAATCCATATTAAACGGGACCAATGATATGAATCAAATATCGCAAATAAACATTATAACGTAAATTGATAAAAGAACATGAAATCATCATTATTTTGTTAAAACTAAATTAACTTTCATTACGTGTGAATGTAAAGAGTAAAATGTAAATAATAATACTAATAAATTTTGATTCCAAGGCAATTTACCTTTCTTATGGATACATCATTCACCTGTTTCTGTAGCATATTATATCTATCATCAATCATCAGAAACAGAAACAGAAACTTTTTATTCAATATAGATTATTTAAATAAAACTTGAAAGTCACTTTGTTTAATTACCACTGGTTCGAATAAAAACCTCTGTCCTGGGAAGAACCAGCAAGAAACCCAGCGGGACTTTTTTTATAAATAACAGCTTACAATCATGTATGTTACACAATTAACAACACAAAACAAATTAGAAATAGCTTGGTAGCGATCATTCATTCCCAGGGTTATTATCATCCATAAATTCCTTAATATTATAATAACCCTTTTATACAAACTTTGTTTAATAAAGTTTTTGAACTTGAGCAGGTCAAATTTTGCATATTTTCTGGGATTTTGTTGTAAAATACAATACATCGCCCCAAGCATGAATTACTGACTCGATGGAGTCGAGTAACTGGTACCACTAGCTTGTGTCTGTTCCTAGTACTTACAGAATGAATATCACTTATTTTGTAAAAATACTTTTATTTTGTGTACGCACATTAAATTTTCATAAATGTATTGAGAGGCCAAAGTTAATATATTAA
>JAGSMP010002361.1:0-26043 GCA_029286625.1 Parnassius orleans | reverse complement strand
ATAATAATAAATTTTGATTCCAAGGCAATTTACCTTTCTTATGGATACATCATTCACCTGTTTCTGTAGCATATTATATCTATCATCAATCATCAGAAACAGAAACAGAAACTTTTTATTCAATATAGATTATTTAAATAAAACTTGAAAGTCACTTTGTTTAATTACCACTGGTTCGAATAAAAACCTCTGTCCTGGGAAGAACCAGCAAGAAACCCAGCGGGACTTTTTTTAAAATAACAGCTTACAATCATGTATGTTACACAATTAACAACACAAAACAAATTAGAAATAGCTTGGTAGCGATCATTCATTCCCAGGGTTATTATCATCCATAAATTCCTTAATATTATAATAACCCTTTTATACAAACTTTGTTTAATAAAGTTTTTGAACTTGAGCAGGTCAAATTTTGCATATTTTCTGGGATTTTGTTGTAAAATACAATACATCGCCCTAAGCATGAATTACTGACTCGATGGAGTCGAGTAACTGTACTACTAGCTTGTGTCTGTTCCTAGTACTTACAGAATGAATATCACTTATTTTGTAAAAATACTTTTATTTTGTGTACGCACATTAAATTTTCATAAATGTATTGAGAGGCCAAAGTTAATATATTAATTTCCTTAAATTTTGGGTAAGTAGCGATTTTTTCTAATTCCGTGTGTTTTATTTAGCAGATTATGGTGCAGATGGCAGTTTCTACACAGGACGGACCTAACAAGTGCAAAAAGAGCGAAAGAAACGAAGATTTAAAAAAGTTTAAAAATTTTATGAAATTACGACTATAAGAAAACGAATTATATGAAAATTTGATATTTAACTGTGAAAATTTTATGAAAAAACTACAGGGAATAACAGGGGGTAATTAATTACACTATATTAAAAGAAAATATGAACAGAAAAGACCAATTATCAGCAAAGTTAGAGATGAATTTATGTTTTATTTATCAATTTACAACTATAAAAGAAAGGAAAATATGAAATTTAATTATTTAACGGTAAATATTTACTAAGAAAACTACAGGGATATATGGGGGCCAATTGATTACACTATTTAGAGAAAATTTGAACGAAAAAGACCAATTTTCAGGAAAGTTATAAGCAAATTTGTGGTTGAATTTATATAAATGTAACGATCAACCACTATACCTCGGTTTAGGTAAGTAGCGATTTTTTCTAATTCCGTGTGTTTTATTTAGCAGATTATGGTGCAGATGGCAGTTTCTACACAGGACGGACCTAACAAGTGCAAAAAGAGCGAAAGAAACGAAGATTTAAAAAAGTTTAAAAATTTTATGAAATTACGACTATAAGAAAACGAATTATATGAAAATTTGATATTTAACTGTGAAAATTTTATGAAAACTACAGGGAATAACAGGGGGTAATTAATTACACTATATTAAAAGAAAATATGAACAGAAAAGACCAATTATCAGCAAAGTTAGAGATGAATTTATGTTTTATTTATCAATTTACAACTATAAAAGAAAGGAAAATATGAAATTTAATTATTTAACGGTAAATATTTACTAAGAAAACTACAGGGATATATGGGGCCAATTGATTACACTATTTAGAGAAAATTTGAACGAAAAGACCAATTTTCAGAAAGTTATAAGCAAATTTTGCAGGTTCATTAGGTTAGTAACGGTTAGGGTTAGGCTAGGGCTAGTTAGTTAGCCAGCCAGGCCAGGGCAGGCCAGGGTTGTGTTAGGTTAGGCAGGCCAGGCCAGGCCAGGTTGTGCTTTAGTTAGGTTAGGTTAGGCTTTTTTATTAATACCACTGCTGCTATGCATGTTAATTTTACAAATTTGTGTACTTTATACCATATACTTTATACTACTTTTTTTTTATATTTATATTATATTTTTTTTTTTTTTTTTTTTTTTTTTTTGTTTTTTTGTTCTTATTATAACTTTAAATATTCATTTATTAATTAACTTTTTACTATGGTATACTTAACTGTATTCACGTTATCTTTTACTTTTTTTTTTTATTTATTTTTAAATATTTTACTCTTATATCTGTTATTCTTATAACTATTGATATTTGCTAAAATTTAACTATTACACTTTAATTAATTTTTTTTTAAATTTTATAGTACTGTCTATAATCTAATTAAGTTTTACATCTAAAGTTAAAATAAAGTAATGTTCTTAAATTAGATTACATAGTGCGCCACCCGTTATCTTATTATTAGTTTTGCTTTTTTTTTTATCTTTTTTTTTTTTTTCTTCTTTTTATTCTTTTTTTCCTTGTTTCTTTTTATTATTTTATTTTGTATACATGTATATATATATATTATTTTTTTTTCCTCTTTTTTTTTTTTGAGTGGTATCGGCAAATTTATTAATAATTCTTACATACACTTATATTATCTTTATGATACATTTTGTTCTTTCTACTATATAAGGCTTATCATCTTATATTCTAACTTAAACTAGTTTGGATCCATTAGCTTTACTCGCAGTGCGTACTACTGTTTGGAAATTATGAAATGGGTCCGACAGTCGTCGCGTTGTTGATTGCCTTAAATTATAAATTGAAAGCGTCATCCCCATCTTTGTTCACAGTCAAGTCTTTGTATGGCGAATCTAGGACAATCTACTATATAAATGTGTGATATTTTCTTTCATCGTTACTGCAAACACAAGATGGAGACTGCGCTATTATATTTATATAATAAGCCCTAAAACTCCATGACCTGTCAGTAGTTGTACTTTTAAATTGTTCATTTTATATGCTTAAGTGTTCTATATGCTTCTTTTATGTCCGGTAGGAATTTCGTTACAGCTCCTGTGTTGCTTCACTGTATCGTAACTGCCAATTTGCGTAGAGTCCTGGTGTGCCGCTCGCGAAGGACAGGGGAATTTATCGTAAGCTGGAGTTTGCTTGTTCGAAAGCGCAGCATTTTTTGCCAGTTCATCGGTTTTCATTACCGGCTGTTGATGTGTGCCTTGATCCAGCAAAGCTAACTCGCCTCTTTATCTAGTAGTGACATTATTCGATCCTGTTTCTTACAGCTAATGGATGCAGAGACGATGTATCACCAGGCATTCTAGGGCAGAGCGTGAATCACTTAAGATGATGCCTTCCTTAGGTCTTTGTGTTTGTGCATCAGATCCAGTGCTCTAAGATTGCCGTGAGCTCAGCTTGTAGACACTGCAGTAATTTCCAGCCTAAATGTCGATTTCCGTACTTCCTGATTGTTCTTCCATACTGTTAAGGCCTGACTTTACTTTGAATTTTGCTTCCGTCTGTGTACAATTTGGTTGTTAAATCAGTTAGTTTTTCTTCTTCTTCTGAGGTAATTATTTCAAAGGCAATACGATGTCTATTGGCTGGATGTAGGGTAATGGGTTCACTGGTTTTTCACCGATTCTTCCTGAAGTTAGACTTCTCGTTTTATTATTTCATAGAGCTTAAGATGCTCTATTGCTCTGAGATCCAGAGGAAATATGCCCGCTAGTAAAGCATACACACTTTTACCATTGCGGCCCAGACACTTGCTGCGTAAAGGATCGTTGGTTCCACTACTGCTACATAAATTGTCTTTATTATTTCGGAGTTTAATCCCAGTGTGCTTTTGCTGTTCTAGCAACTTTTTATATAAATTGATAGCTTTTCTTAGGGCTTCCTAATATGTTCTGTAAAGTTTAGATTTTATCAATGTGACTCCAAGTACCTTTACACTCGCTGATGGTTGGACATTAACATTCTCCACTTTTATTTGAGGCAGTTCGGGAGATAGTTTTTAGTAATTATTACTGCTTGTGTTTCTGTGGTGCAAATTTCAACTTATGAGTTTTCCCATGCCACTATGTAGTCCAAGGCTGATCAGTTCTTCTTCAATCGATTTGGCTGAGTCTTTGCGATAACAGTATATCGTCGGCAAACGCCTGAACGTGTACCTTAAGACATGTAATTTCTGAGAGGGGATCCAGGAGAATGTTCCATGTATAGGCCCGCAAGTAGATCCCTGAATACACCCCTTGTGGTAGGTTTGGTAACTACTGCACCTGCATATTTTACTAATATTCTCGAAGAGGTAGCTGGTAATCAGTCTCAGAATATCTTGACTCACTTGTTTCTATGCATTTCTTTTATTATTTGTGGCCACCATGCATTGTCGAATGCCCTTCTATATCCAGGATACCACAAACGATCTTTTTTCCTGTATCCCTGTTTTATAGGACATAGCGTCGTACAAGGCGTTCTGTGCATGTTGCGGTGGGCATGAACCCGTATTGTCGACTGCTAAGTTTACCTCTTTCCCATTGCCAAAGAAGCCTGGTTACAAAAAGTTTCTCTAATATCTTTCCAAATATAGGTAGTAAGCCAATAGGACGGTAAGTTTTAGGAATTGGTAGTCCTCTGTCGGTTTTTGGATTATTTTTATTATGGCTTTTTCCAGATCTTAGGAAATAGCTATTTCAAGACTCTTGTTGTGATAGCCATTAGTGTTGAAGGCATGGTCTTATACGACTGATAACAAATGTCTGACGTGATGCCATCTTCGCCAGGCGCCTTTTAGTCCATTTTATCTAGAACTTGCCCTATTTCTATCTCTGTAAATCTACGATGAGCAATGGTCGTGTTTTTCTTAGTTCGTTAATAATTTTATCCGCTTCATCTCGTATTCTGGTTTGTTCTTCAGTATCTTTTGTTTTTATCATCATCTGGATAGAAGGATTTTGCTATAACATTGCTGAGTCATTAGCGTTGAGAACATCGCCTGATTTCAGCAGTTTGTCTTCGTTGGTTGCGCTACATCTTTTTATTATTCTGTATATGCTTTGCATACACAGTTTTTCTTGTTTAGTGCATAGTTCTTTTCCAGCTCGTAGTTATTGCTGACATTATATTATTAACATATTTTCTTTTGTTTCTACAAAATCCTGGATAACGTATGGTTTTTGGTCTCTCATTGGCAAATTTTATTCTTCTTCTGAGTCGTATAACTTGCGTCGTTCTCCTTCTAGCTGCGTGTTCCACCAAGGTGTACAGGTTTTATATACATTCTTAGAGATAGTTGGTAGATTTGGCAGGCTAATTTTACTTGTTTGACATATGAATCCACGATATCATCCAATTCTCTGGTGTTTTTATGGTTTTATTTTATCCTCTGTTACATTCTCCTTTCTAAATTTTCTTAGGTCGTTTCTGAAGAGAGACCAGTTTGCCTTGGCTGTATTAAATAAGCGAGTAGAATTCTGAGCGCGACACTCTGTTCATCCGTTTTGACCCTCATTTGAAATTGAATGACTCGGTGATCAGATAGTGTTACAAAATCAGTCAACCTCCATCTTTCCATTTTGTGAGGATTGCTGACGTACAGCAGGTCACGTCCACTATGCTGCTGTGTAACTTTCCTCCTCGGTATTGGTAAAAGGTGGGTCCCGCTGTGATTTAAAACATTCATATCCAGTTCGGCTATCATTTCCGGGAAAAGTAAACCCTCTCATCCTCCGCTCTGCTCCCCACCAGAGACTCCTTGCATTAAAGTCGCCTGTTAGGATGACGTTTTCCGTGCCCATATCTTGCACAATTTTATTATTTATATCTCTTCTATGTTACTGTCTTCTAAATATACATTTATAATGCCTACTCAAGTTTTCCTATTTTAACTATAAAGTTTACGATATTTTCACTAACATGCTCTGGATTTTCATGATTAAGTAAGTGGGATCAACAACGATGACTCCGCTGATTTAACTGGTTTATCTCTGTTACTAGTAGTCTTTTGAATTACGCGACGATTACAGGTTACATGTGTTTTGCACCTACATATGGTTCTTGCAATAGAAGTAAAGCTACGCGTTGGCTTGGCTTGCCATATGAAGACATTTTTAAACGCTGCCATTCTCGGCCAAGGTTTACCTGTACTAATTTTATAGTCTGTGTATGCTGAGGTTAAATTTGGTGCGTAAATGCCAGAGGAGTATCTACTTGACTGCGATTGCTCGACGTTATTACCCTGATCTACCTTAGCAATATGCTACAGAGGACCTGGCTACAATGATCCCATTTCTGCCACACTGAACATTCATTGCTGCATGCTGCGGCTGAGATCACCATCAATTTTGTTCTAGTGCAGTTTTACAGTTGGTGCTCCATTGCTGCGGACATTCTCTGCTGTCGTGGTCCTCTGCACAATATCCGCAAGTTGATTTATCTGCCCTGCATTCTTCTAACCCTATGCCCAAAGCCCATATCGGTAGCATTGCACAACGGAGATTGGTCCAGGGCGGGTACTATTTGGTATCCCATAATTTTTGGTCTTTCAGTGCTCAGACCTCAGGGCTTACTTCTAATATTATATTGTTAATTGCCGCCGTTCGCCCCTTAATTCGTCTCAAGACCTTAGTCCTATTTTTTCATTTCAATATGTTTAGAGCTTAATATTTTAAGTTAACTAATGCCTCTTCTAGTTTTGTATTATTGATCATTAGCTACCCTATTAATTTAAGCAGGGTTTTGGCTGTTGACTTTGAGACCGTTAGCTTCTTGTCCGAGTTTCTAATTGCATTTGAAGTTTTCTCGGTCCTCGTCATTGTCACATGATAGTAGCACCTTCTGCTTTTTACCCTTCTTATATTATTAACACCCCACCAGTTGTACCACGTCGATGTTGCTCTTTATTGTGTTAACAACATCTTCGCCGTATGTCTGGGATCCGATGATTCAACAACAAGAGCAAACTTGGTGAAGTAAGGCCTGCATAAGATTTTTTATTAAGGAGCGGTTTGTTGTCTTTTATTACTACTAGCAGAACTTTCTGTTGTTTTGTTCGTAATGTTGCTGCAGTTGCATGCTCCAAATGATTGCTTGTCCTTGATTTCTGCAATTGCCAGCTCTGTGCCCAAACCTGAGTTGTTCTGAAACGCACTTTGCCTACCTGCACCCTTAGTCTTTATGTCCTCAGTGATTTTGTCTATTCTAAATAGCAACTGGTTCTATGGCTGTTGATATACCATCATAGATGTTGACTGTGGGATGTCAGATTCTGGCCTGTGTTTGTATATCCGGATTGTATCTTTGACATTGAAAATGTCGCAGGCAATACTCAATGCGAGGATCTTTCCATGAGTTCAGAGCCAGTAATGTGTTCCACACTTTCTTTATCCGCTACGTTATTTTTAAAGACGTTGATGTCAGAATCGAGTGCATTAATCTTTTCCATTATGCAGTTACTTGATTCGCTATTGACACCAATTTTCCTATTGTGTGTTTGCCCCGCTTTAGGTGTTCATCGGCGATGCAAATAGGTGGTTCTTTTGCTGTTTTGTTGATATTCGTATATTACTTGTTTTATTTTGTATATCGCTTTGATAGGTCATCCATTTCGTGCATTTAACCACCCTTCATTGCCTCTGTCGATTTTTTTGCGTTTTTGCATGACATCTTGGATAGCTTTTAAGTCTTTGAGGTGGATTGTAGCCTGTTAGTTGTTTTGTATGTTTTTCGACCTCACCAACTTTTCGCTGCTCGGACTGCGTTCGAGGTTAGGTTAGTTAGGTTAGGTTAGGTTAGGTTAGGTTAGGTTAGGTTAGGTTAGGTTAGGTTGGGTTAGGTTAGGTTAGAAGGTTAGGTTAGGTTAGGTTAGGTTAGGTTAGGTTTTTTTTTTTTTTTTTTTATTCTAGTTCCTGACATGAGGAAATCAGGGACTTTGTTTATCTTGTGGTGTTTCTTTTTCACCTGTTTTGTTTTGGTTTTTCTTTATTTATTATAATTTTATTTTATATATACATATTTTCTATTTACATTACTTTTACTATTACATTTCTATGTAATTAGTTGTTTTTGTGGGTCTGTTTACATTATATACTAAAATATATGTTACAGCAACCCTATTTTCTTATTTCATTTATTTATTTACTACTTTTCTTGTTACATTCTTACAGTATTTAAAAATTTATCTCTAGTGTACCTATTTCTAATTATTTTACATTTTCCTGTTTATTTTTATATCTATCTCATTTCTATATCATATCTTTCTTTGCCGTAAGTGGGGCATTCTGTTATGACATGCATTACATCCTCCTTTTTATTGTCACAGCATGCGGGGCCTCTCTTGCATTTGAATCTGTGTAAATATTCGGAGAACCCCCATGGCCTGTCATGACTTGAATAATTATGATCCATGTCCAATTTTCTTAGTATATTATAGGCTTCTATAGCGTTGGGAAAGAACATTTTGTCGTGGAGGCCGTTTTCTTCCATAGCGCCGATCCATTCTCAAGCGACCCAATCGGATTTGTCGCTTGACGTATGAAATCGGACACTTTTCGTAATCTGACTTCCTTTAATCTTTGTAGCGGCTTCCTTGGCAAGCTTGTCCGCTCTTTCGTTTCCCTCCAACCCTGCGTGAGCTTTGATCCAAAATATGTTAAGTATTTTATTTTGTTTGTTAATGTTTAAGATGTTACTTCTTACTTGCGTCGCTAGGGGATGGAGGGAAACGTCTTGAACGATTGTTTCTAGAGCGGATCTCGAATCGCTGTACAGGTTGCAACTCTGCGCCGGTGTTTTAATTACATATTTGGTTGTTTGCGATAGCCAGCAGTTCTGCCTGGTAGACGGTGCAAAAATTTTCCAGTTTAAATTTTTGGGTACTCGTCTCCGCGTCGCCATTCCAAATGGATAGCGCCGCGCCGACTTTTCCCTCAATTTTGCTGCCATCTGTGTAAATTTTAAGGCCATTGTTGTCGTATTGGTTAATCTGTGCACCGTCTTCCAGGCATATGAACTTCAGTCCGATCTGTTCCTGCGGATGTGGGTCTTTGCGTATTCTACTTTCATTTCTACTCTTTGTCACCTACTATTCGCCGATAAACCTTTCTTTAACATAAAGCGAGGCTGCTTCCCGGATCCTTAGGTCCAAAGGAAGCAACCCGGCGAGTAGTAGGCTGAGTGTAATGATACTGTTCTGTACGATTTTATTATTTTCTGTAAAAACCGCGCTGCACCATATTAAGTTGTTTTTGACTTTCTGTTTGCTAACTGCTGTCACCCAAGCACTGGCCGCATACAAAACGATCGGCTCCACCACCGCAGTGTATATGGTCCTGATGATCTCCGGTTTAGGCCCCAATGAATCTTTTGCGGCTCGACAGCTGATGGTACAGGTTCTGTACCTACAACATACGTTTTTACATGTTTGTCGAAGGCAAGTCATCGACTGTGAGACTGAGTATTTTATTTCTTGAGAGGCCGATGCTTCCCCGCCCATCTCCAGAAGTGGTGCGTCGTACTTAAGTTTGTTTGTTATTATCATCGCTTTGGTTTTATCTGGCGCAAACTTAAGCTTATTCCTCGCCCCCACTTATGGACATGCGCAAGAGTCGCATTTGCCTGCTCCTGAACCTGTTTTGCGTGTCGCAGAGAAAATCAGGACCACATCATCCGCAAAGCCTGACAATGAGTCTCTTTCACACCTTCATAGTGGGTCCAGCAGTATGTTCCAAAAGATTGGACCCCTATTGAGCCCTGCACACACCCCTTTGTGGTATTTTTTACCCATTCTGCCTTGCATATCTCAGGCACTGTTCTGTCCCTGAGGTAACTATCTATTAGGCGTCTTAGGTTTGCTGGGCATCCTGTCTCCGCAAGTCCACATCGTATTGCCGGCCACCAGGCATTATCGAAGGCCCCATGTCTAATGATATCAGTAAGATGAGCTTTTGTCTTTAGCTTTTGTTGTTATGAACTGCATCATATCATAGAGGAGTCCTCGGTGCTACGCTGTGGCATGAACCCATATTGTTTCCGGCTTAGCTTTGGTACGATGTGCCACTTGATCTGTCGGACCACCATTTTTTCGAAGATCTGCCCAGCACAGGCAAGAGCCCAATCGGCCTGTAAGATCTGTGTGTCCCTTTACCCGGTTTTCGTAACACTACCACTACCGCCTTCTTCCATTTATTGGGGAAGTATGTGTTTATACATTTATTGACCAGTGCCAAGAATAGTTCTAAGTCCAAGGTTATAGCCACTCTACAGATGTCGCTGTAAAGCCGTCTTCACCTGCGCCTTTTCGTTAAAACTTGACACGGCCCACGTTAGTTCTCTCTGTTGTAAAGGGTGGGTCACATGAGCTATCAAGTGTCCCCATTTACTGTTTTAGCTACTTCTCTCATCAGCTCGTGTTCCGTGTCATCCTCTTCGTTTCGATCCTGATAAAAGTTCCGCCAGGATCCTGGCTGACTTGTTCCTTCTAGTGTCTTCCCACCTTGAACAAGCGGAATATCGTCCTGTCGCACCATTGTTCGGCTAATCACTCTGTACACACTATCCCACATAGTCTCTCGTTCCTGCTTGCTACAAAACTCTTCCAACTGGTGGTCTGAGCCTCTTTATTTCCTGCTGGTATTCTTCTTCGCTTTTTGTATTTTCGACCACCCACCACGACGGACTGGCGCTGCATGAGATTCGGGTTTCAACCTGAGACTTTTTCTGCTGTGTCAACTTGTCAGTCCACCAGGGCAGTCCTATTCGTTTTTTTCTCTCAACTTTGCATACTATATTCGCAGGCTTCTGTTAATGAATTTGTGAAATCGTTAATTCTACTCTAATTCTTCCGTAGTTGTTAGTCCATCAATTGTTGCTTTATCTAGTTTTTGTCATCCTTAACTTGGCAAGTCACGAAACTTGCTCCAATTTGCCTTCTTCTGTTGTATTTTAGTCGTTCTTTTATATCCAGCCTATTGATTTTTCAATTTTATATCGAATAGGATTGCCCTGTGGTCTGAACTAGTTATTTCTTCGGATAGTCTCCAGTTGTCCATCTTCCGAGCAGGCTAGTCGAGCAAGTAGTAATGTCTACACAGCTCGAGAATCTTTTTCCACCCTAATAATATCAAATGTAGGCTCAGTTCTGTTCAGAGTGTGTAGTTCCAGTTCGTCGCTTTGCAGCAAGCTCCATCCTCTAATGTCTGTTTCGACTTCCCCACCAGGTGTTCCACGCGTTAACGTCACCACCGAGTATCACGCTTTGTCCCATGCTTCCACGGCCGCTCCAATGATCTTCAATATGGTTCGATTGGTTTATCTCTAGGTAGACGGACACCACTCCAAGCTCCCAAGCCCCTGTTCTGAGTTTTGCGACCGCAATGTTCTGTTGTTAGATCAGGCATGGGTCATGTCATGGTGTCGTCGAATAGTACAATTGCCGCCTTTATAACCTTTTCAGTATTCAGGCTTCTGCTGCATTGTACTATTCTCGTCCCCGAGTAGTATTTCATCTGACCAATCTGTCCAATGTGGTCTTGTACCATGGCAAAGGATATCCTCCTTTGCCGCCTCTGTAATTAGTTTGCCGTGGCCAGCTCACATCTTTGTAGGTTCGCCTGAATACATGATATCGGTGGTTTTGCGTTTTGTTCAATGTTCGACCCTGGGACAACCTTAGCAGTATGCTACTGTGGACCTTGCCAGGGCTTCCCATTTCCTCCTTATCGGACAGTCTATACTGAAAGCATTATGCTCTTTGTCGAGATTTGCCTTGTCACAATTTTTACATATTGGCGGTCCTCCAGATAGCCATTCCGCACATTCAGATTTTAGTGTGGTCCTCCACAGTGACAACAGACATCACTGTCTCACATGTTCGTTTGCTATGTCCATACCCTAAACATCTCGAACATTGAACAAGAGGGGACTGATCCATTACTCTGATTCGTTGAAGGTCGATATGGATTACTCCAGCTTTATAAGTCGGTTCCATATTTGGGGTGAGACTCTAACAACCACGTGGGATGTGTGTGGTTCCTGGTCTTTTTCTGTACTTGACTCCATTCTGTCATCTTTGCTTAATACGTCTTTAAAGAGATGTTTATTTTGCATTCTTATTGCTTTTGAATTTCATCTGTGTTGTACTGTAGGACATCCCCAGGATTATGTGGGTCCTTATTTTGTATATCGTCTACATTTAGGTCTTTCCTGCCATCTTTAGTCTTTCCTTGACTCTACTTATTTCTTTCTCCGTTCGACATCCCACTATTACCTTTCTATCCCTTGCCTTCCTAATCTTGTCTATTTTAATCCTTCCTTTAGCATTTATTGCTTCCTAATCTTATCCATCACTTCGTCTCTGTTTCTTTTTCATCAGTGGATAATTATCACCGAATGCATAGCTGTTTTTCCGAAGGTGGACCCCTTTGTGTCCCAGTCACTACACCTGCATAAGTCACTCTATCTTCCTTAATTTCTTGTTTTTAAATTCTGCTCTTAATTTTTCCATCTCTTCTGCTCTCTCTATAAGTTTTCCGTGTTCATCCATTTTTTATTAGGTTTTGTTCTTCTTCCTTTCTTTTCTTATTTTCATTTTCAGTTTCTCCTCTCCTTTCCTGGTCTTTATATTTTTCCTTGTCTATATTCTTACCTGTTTCTGCTTCTTTCACCAATTGGTAGAGTCTCTATTGCCTGAGTGACTCCAATTTTATCTCGGTCCTCAGGTTTCGAGAGTTGCTAAGATGTAGTTTGGCCTTTGCAAACAGGCTCGAGCTTCTGTCATGATCCACATATTTTGTTGTTTCGATTTTTGGAGAGCTGTCTGTGCTCTCAGCTACTATTTTACGAGCTGTTCCTCTTGCTTCCTGGGATGGAATAATTTTTGTTTCTGTCTAACCAATGGGGCTACCTTTTTTCGGGGAAAGCTGTTTTACAGCTTCCTGTCTCACCTTGCCTGTTTCCACTCACCGATGCTTTTTCTCACACTGGGGCCTGTGTTATGGTCCTTTTAGTAGAAGGCCCTGCCTTCTATCCTGTTTGGTGAACCCTGAGGACTTTTGTCCTTGCACTATCCTCGGTCCGTTTTGGGAGTGTGGAGGCCAAACATTCTGTCAGGGAACGCGTTAGGTTTCAACAGTCAACAACATAAAACAATAAATATCAAGTATATGTGTCAATTAATTAAATGATTCTAAAGGTTTGTAAGTTTTAAAATTTTTAATTGACAAGGTTGCAGTAAAATTACGTTTCCTAATTAAAAAGAACGACAAATCCTGTCTCCAATTTCTAAGGAAAATTTTTATATATGTAGAGTCGTGACTCTACCTTTGTTTGATATTGTCACTCTTGTTTTCAGTCAATATTTATATATGTACATATATGTCCGTAAATTTTAAAAGTAAAATTATTTTAGCCTATATATATATCTATATCAATATGACTCTATCTAGAGTCAGTCTGAAAACACTATTCCAATACCTATATTATAAACTCTTTGGTTAAATTACGTTAATATAGTTCTGTTAATATACTGTACTCTATGTAGATACGTCTAAAATGTCTTACTCTATAATATATACATTGAGAATTAAATATCTAATAAAAACAAGGATTCCTATTTAAAAAATTTATAAAAATATTCATAAAGAAGAGACTTACAGAATAACAAGTTATAGGCTCTACGTAGAGTCTCTTTCTAAGGACCAGCTAAAAGCGCTCCCCGAGCCCTATTCAAGGAACCCAAACGCGGTATACCTAGCCCAGAAGGTTCCCAAGTTACAGCGCTTTCAATTTATGGTTTCAAAGCAAGATGGCCGCCAAACTTACGGTTAAAGCGCTGTAACTCCTGAACGATAGGCCTACAGCTCCGCGCGTGGGCTCGTTTTGATGGGCCCGTCCAGGGCTATAACGTGATGTAGTTTTCTAGACTTAAATTTTTTAGGCTCTGAAATTCCTGAAAACTTGGTTGTCTATTCCGGCACCACTTGCTGACGTCTAGGGTCGAAATCCCAGCCTTCTACGACTCCTAGTTCGGCAGATATGACCTATTTCAGTTATCCAAGATGGCTGCCGAAATGTCAAAGATGATGTTTGACTGTTAACAATGCTTCCAGAAGTCGCAGGAGACTAGCGTTTGACTATACTACTACGTTTCTTCCAGTCTTCCTGACAGGATCGATTTCAGGACCCTGAAAAACTAGTTCTCAAAAAGGCCTGAATCCTTGTAGGTGGTTAGAGGTCGATCCAGTAATAGTACAGTCCAAAACCGCAACTCACTACGACTTCTACAAACAGAGTTATTAGATTTTTAAAGTTTTAAAAATGGCCGCCGGTCCAGACAGAATAATGCTATTTCGGCCGTCCCTTAACCGATTTGGCCCGTGTTTGGGCTTATTTAATTGGTCTCGGTGTCGAGCTTACACCTATCTAAGTATTTTGGCTTTTTAAGCCCCCTATAATTAAATATTTCACAATATATTATAAATTTTTGGTAAATTTGATTTTTACAGCTAAATTAAACTATTAAAATTCTATAAAAAAATTTATATGCTAATATCAATATCCTTTTATTAAATATATATTTTATAATTTGCCAACCCCTAACGTAAGGGTAGCACGTGTTAACTAATTATTTAAAAATTTTCTAACTAAAAAACTACGCACTAGAAAAATCTAAAATTTTACACATAGGTTCTTTATATTATTCTTAACAATAATTTAAATTAATAATTGGGGGTCTTCACTTTGGATTTTGAGTTATTTAAATATTAAATTTTGCCAAATTTTAAAAGTTCAATTTCTCTTCAACCACTTAACTTATATTAGTTCTGAAACTTGCTCCCGGCTGCACTCCGCGCGTACTACCAGCATGCGACTTCAAAAACAGCCGCACGCCTCTGCTTCAAAAAACACGTGCCCACGTGGCACTTGTTTTTTTTTGCGTTTTTCTCGGAGACTATGGCTCCGAGAATTATCAATTTTTGCACTTGTGTAGAAGCCGCCAATAGGTCCAAGGCCACACTTTAAAAAATATAGGTAAAAGCGCTTAATCATCCAGCGTTTCACTTTGAAAATTTCAAAATTTTTCAAAATCACTTTTTTCACTGTAACTTTTTCACGAAAACTCCAATTTTCTTGCGGTTTTCACTACTTTAAACCGCGAGTCAAAGCGCAACTTTGGTATATCGCACGCGAAAATAGCTTGCGAAACCTATTTTTATGATTTTAAATCACGGAGCAACACAGAAACGTGGCGTTCGGGACGGCAGTTGACACCGGACCCGGGTTAGGGCGGGGTTAGGTTAGGTTAGGCTGGCGGTGAACCGCATCCGCGCCTGGGCCTGGAGGTATTCAAATGTCGGAGGCCATCGAGTTCCATGGTCTCGACGCGCGCCGCCTCCGGGATCACACATCGTGGTCAGGGCAGGATAGCTGTCGAGTCCACCCGCGAAGCATCTGGATTATGCTCGGCGATGGAATTCGGACCCCACTTCCGGCGTACAGCCCAAATTGATGGCGGCAGGCGCGCTTTCAACGTTGCTTCCCAACTGGGGGGCCTGAGGCCGCCTGTAGGCGGTTGTACGTGGGAATCGTGCGGTCCATGGCCTGTATGGGCCCTGTGTGGCGATGGACATGACGGCCAGTTACCTCGCCATGCTGCGTAAACCGCAAAGGGCGATGGTCAGAGCCGTCCGCGGTATCGCACGATTTCCACGAGGCGGGCGTCCTGGCCGGATCCCCGCCCTGACTTAGAGGCGAAAGTACTGCGTCATTATATCGATGGCGCGAGGAAGAGCGGGCAGGGCTCGAGGCCGGTGCAGCGGCAGATCGCGCTGCGCCGAGAGGAGCCCGTCAGGTCTTGTGGCGGAATGGCGGCAAGGCTTCTGCGCCCTACCGCCGGGCTTCGCCACTGTCGAGGGCGATCCGGCCAGTACTGACGACTGGCTCGAGAAGGCACGGCCCTGTCGTTTAGGGTGACGCAGGTGCTGTCGGGGCACGGCTGCTTCGGCAAGCACCTGTGTTGCATAGACAGGAGCCGACGCTCGGTGCCACCACTGCGTCCATTGTGGGGAGGACACGGCGCAACACACGCTCGCCGAGTGTGCAGCTTGGGAGGAGCAGCGCGTGTCCCCGCAAAATGAAGTAGGAAGCGATCTGTCGCCGGCCTTAGTGCGGAAGATGGTCGGTGCGCAGAGTCGTGGGATCGGTGGTGTCCTTCTGCGAGGACGGATGTCGAGAAGGAAACTGCGGAACGGGAAAGGGAGATCTCGACTCCCTTCCCAGGCCGCAGAAGGCGCACCGAGCGCAGGGAGAAGGGCGACAACGCCCTTTCCGGCCCCCCATGATGGGTCCAGGGGCGAGGGACTTGGGGAAGTCCCCACCCTCTTCAATGGACCCGAGGTGGAGGCGCAAGCGGTGTCGGCGCGCCTCTGAGGCGATGCACGGGGTAGTCGAACACCTCACTACCCCGCGTAGGGGGAGACGAGGCCCGACAGACTGGGCCAGCACTAGTGTGGGGCCAGGAAGAATTTGATTCCTGCGGCCCGCGCGCACGTGCGAGGAGACACTGGTGGTTTAGCCGGTAAGAGTTCGGCACGGCCCTCCACCTTCCCCAGGCGGAGGTAGTCCTGCGAGGATTTGAAAAAAAAAAAAAAAAAAAAAGGTTAGAAGAAGTAGTTAGGCTAGGTTAGGTTAGGTTAGTTAGGTTAGGTTAGGCTAGGTTAGGTTAGGTTAGTTAGTTGTGTTGCCAGGGTTAGCCAGGCCAGGTTGTGCTAGGTTAGGCCAGGGTTGTGGCCAGGGTTAGGTTAGTTAGGCTAGGTTAGGCCAGGCTAGTTAGGCTAGGTTAGGCCAGGGGTTAGGCTAGGTTTTTTTTTTTTTTTTTTTTTTTTTTATTCTAGTTCTGACAGAGGAAACTAGACTTTGTTTATCCTAGGTGTTTCTTTTTCTATTCGTTTTGTTTTAGTTTTTCTTTTATTTATTATTATAATTTTATTTTATATATACATATTTTCTATTTACATTACTTTTTATTATTACATTTCTATGCTTACTAGTTGTTTTGTGGGTCTGTTTACTATATAACAAATATATGTTACAGCACCCCATTTTCTTATTTCTATTTATTCTTATTTACTACTTTTCTTGTTACATTCTACAGTATTTTAAAAATTTATCTCTAGTGTACCTATTTCTAATTATTTTTACATTTTCCCTGTTTATTTTTATATCTATCTCTATTTATATCATATCTTCTTTGCCGTAAGTAGGCATTCTGTTGCGACATGCATTACATCCTCCTTTTTATTGTCACAGCACATGCGGGGGCTCTCTGCATTTGAATCTGTAAATATTCGAGAACCCCCATGGCCTGTCATGACTTGAATAATTGGGATCCATGTCCAATTTTCTTAGTATATTATAGCTTCTATAGCGTTGGGAAAGAACATTTTGGTCGGTGCCGTTTCCCTTCCATAGCGCCGATTCCATCTTCGCCGCGACCCAATCGATTTGTCGCTTGACGAATGAAACAGGACACTTTCGTAATCTGACTTTTAATCTTGTAGCGGCTTCGGCAAGCTTGTCCGCTCTGTTTCTCCAACCCTGCGTGAGCTTTGATCCAAAATATGAGTATTTTATTTGTTTAATGTTAAGATGTTACTTTCTTACTTGCGTCGTTAGGATGGAGGGAAACGTCTGAACGATTGCCTAGAGCGGATCTCGAATCGCTGTACAGGTTAAAATCCTGCGCGTGGACCATATATTTGGTTGTTTGGCGATAGTTGCAGTTCCTGCCTGGTAGACGGTGCAAAATTTTCCAGTTTAAATTTTTGTATTGCCCGCGTCGCCATTCCAATGGATAGCGCCGCGCCCGACTTTCCCTCAATTTTTTGCTGCCATCTGTAAAAATTTCGAAGGCCATTGTTGTCGTATTGGTTAATCTGTGCACCGTCTTCCAGGCATAATGAACTTCAGTCCGATCCACCTGCGGATGGGGTCTTTGGTGTATTCTACTTTCATTTCACTCTTTCTGTTCACCACTATTCGCCGGGATAAACCTTTCTTATTACATAAAGCGAGGCTGCTCAATCCTTAGGTCCAAGGAAGCAACCCGGCGAGTAGTAGGGCTGAGTGGTGATACTGTTCTGTACGATTTATTATTTTCGTAAAACTCCGCGCTGCACCATATTGTTGTTTTTTGACTTTGTTTGCTAACTGCTGTCACCCAAGCACTGGCCGCATACAAAACGACGGCCCACCACCGCAGTATATGTCCTGATGATCTCCGGTTTAGGCCCCAATGAATTTTGCGGGTTTGACAGCTGATGGTACAGGTTCTGTACCTACAACATACGTTTTTACATGTTTGTCGAAGGCAAGTCTGTCATCGACTGTGAGACTGAGTATTTATTTTGAGAGGCCGATGCTCCCGCCCATCTCCAGAAGTGGTGCGTCGTACTTAAGTTTGTTTGCCATTATCATCGCTTTGGTTTTATCTGGCAAACTTAAGCTTATTCCTCGCCCCCACTTATGGACATGCGCAAGAGTCGCATTTGCCTGCTCCTGAACCTGTTTTGCCGTGTCCGCAGAGAAAACCAGACCACATCATCCGCAAAGCCTGACAATGAGTCTCTTTCGCACTCAATCTTCAATAGTGGGTCCAGCAGTATGTTCCAAAAGATTGGACCCCCTATTGAGCCCTGCACACACCCCTTTGTGGTATTTTTTACCATTCTGTTCTCTGCATATCCTGCCAGGCACACTGTTCTGTCCCTGAGGTAACTATCTATTAGGCGTCTTAGGGTTTGCTGGCATCCTTGTTCCGCAAGTCCACATCGTATTGCCGGCCACCAGGCATTATCGAAGGCTCCTTATGTCTAATGATATCAGTAAGATGAGCTTTTTGTCTTTTAGCTTTGCTGTTATGAACTGCATCATATCATGAGGGAGTCCCGGTGCTACGCTGGGCATGAACCCATATTGTTTCCGGCTTAGCTTTGTACGATGTGCCACTGATCGTCGGACCACCTTCCTGAAGATCTTCCAGCACAGGCAAGAGCCCAATCGGCCTGTAAAGATCTGGGGTGTGTAGTCCTTACCCGGTTTTCGTAACACTACCATACCGCCTTCTTCCATTTATTGGGAAGTATGTAAGTTTCATACATTTATTGACCAGTGCCAAGAACAGTTCTAAGTCCACATAGCCACCTAAGATGTCTGCTGTAAAGCCGTCTTCACCTGGCGCCTTTTTCGGTTAAACTTGACACGGCCCACGTTAGTCTCCGCTGGTAAAGGGTCACATGAGCCATCGCGTCCCCGAGCTACACTCCATTATCAGGTTCCGTGTCATCCTCTTCGTTTCGATCCCTGATAAAGTCTCCGCCAGATCCTGGCTGACTTGTTCCTCTAGTGTCTTCCACCTTGAGCAAGCGGAATATCGTCCTGTCGCACCATTGTTCGGCTAATCATCGGTAATAATTATCCCACATAGTCTCTCGTTCCTGCTTACAAAATCCTTTTCCAACTGGTGGTCTGAGCCTTTTATTTCCTGCTGGTATTCTTTCTTCGCTCTTTTGTATTTTCTGACCACCCACCACGGACGGACTGGCGCTGCATATGATTCAAGGTTTCAACCTGAGACTTTTTCGTGTCAACTTGTCGTCCACCAGGGCAGTCCTATTCGTTTTTATTCTCTAACTTTGCATACTATATTCGCAGGCTTCTGTTAATGAATTTGTGAACGTTAATTTCACTTAATTCTTCTTCCCAGTTGTTAGTCCATCAATTGTTGCTTTATCTAGCCTTTTGTCACTAGGTCTGGCAAGTTTCTCATGAAACCTGCTCCAATTTGCCTTCTGTGTTGTATTTCCTAGTCGTTCTTTATATCTGTGCCTATTGATTTTTCAATTTTATATCGAATAGGATTGCCCTGTGGTCCGAACTAGTTATTTCTTCGGATAGTTCCAGTTGTCCATCTTTCCGAGTGAGGCTAGTCGAGCAAGAATGTCTACACAGCTCGAGAATCTTTTTCCACCTCTAATAATATCAAATGTAGGCTCAGTTCCCCTGTTCAGAGTGTGTAGTTCCAGTTCGTCGCTTTGCAGCAAGCTCCATCCTCTAATGTCGTTTCCTGACTTCCACCAGGTGTTCCACGTTAACGTCACCAGCCAGTATCACGTTCTTGTCCCTATGCTTCCACGGCCGCTCCAATGATCTTCAAATATGGTTCGATTGGTTTATCCCCTCAGGTAGACGGACACCACCCAAGCTCCCAAGCCCTGTTCTGAGTTTTGGTGACAGCAATGTTCTTCGTTGTTAGACTGGGGCATAGGCCGTCAATGGTGTCGTCGAATAGTACACCTGCCGCCTTTATAACCTTTTCAGTATTCAGGCTTCTGCTGCATTGTACCATTCTCGTCCCCGAGTAGTATTTCATCTGGACCAATTCGTCCAATATAAGGCTCCTGTACCATGGCAAAGGATATCCCTTTGAACTCGAACGAGCAAGAAATAAGTAGAGTCAAGGAAAGACTAAAGATGGCAGGAAAGACCCAATGTAGACGCCATACAAAATAAGGACCACTTTATAATCCTGAGGATGTCCTACAAAGGACAGATGAGGAAATCAAAAGCAATAAGAATGCAAAATAAACATCTCTCTTTAAAGACGTATAAGTAAAGATGAGAATGAGGTCAAGCACAGAAAGACCAGGAACCCACACACATCCCACGTGGTTGTTAGAGTCCACCCAAATATGGAACTGACTTATAGAAGCTGGAGTAATCCATATCGACCTTCAACGAATCAGAGAAGGATCAGCCCCTTGTTCAATGTTCGAGATCAGCCGGGTATGGACATAAAACGAAATATGTAGCGAGACGAGTGATGTCTGTTGTCACTGTGGAGGACCACACCTAAAATCTGAAGTGCGGAATGGTTATCTGGAGGACCGCCAATATGTAAAAATTCAGGACAAGGCAATCCTGACAAAAAGAGCATAATGCTTTCAGTATAGACAGTCCGATAAGGAGGAACCAGTTCTGGCAAGGCCACAGTAGCATACTGCTATAAGGTCCTGGTCGAATATTGAACAAAACGCCGAAAACCGATATCATGTGTATTCCAGGCGAACCTACAAGATGGAGCTGGCCGGCCGAACTAATTACAGAGGCGGTTAGTTAGGTTAGTTAGGTTAGGTTGAAGAAGAAGAAGTTAGGTTAGGTTAGGTTAGTTAGGTTAGGGCCAGGAAGAAGCTAGGCCAGGCCAGTTAGGTTAGCCAGGCCAGGTTAGGCCAGCCAGGTTGTGCCAGGTTAGGCCAGGCCAGGCCAGGCCAGGCCAGGCCAGGCCAGCCAGGCCAGGGTTAAGAAGCCAGGTTGTTAGGCCAGCCAGTTTTTTTTTTTTTTTTTTTTTTAAATGTATGTTTACCGCTTACCTCTGACATGGAGGTCAGAGAGACACTGCCAGCTTCTGGACACGGACTTTGTATTCGTGTTTTATTTGCTTTGTCCAATTTTTATAGAGGGTGTAGAGGACTCGGGTTTTCGTCTGGGAGCCCTACTTACCTTGTTCCAATGCATAACAACATTTGTCTCTTACTTATACTTACCTCATAATTAAAACATACAACTGGAATATATAATTATAAATTTTGAATTTAGCTCAGTGCATTCTTCCAGATATATAAGTATAAACACAAGGAAGCACCGATTGTATTTATAACTAAATATTTAGTCCTAAAATTATAATCACATTTATAATTAGTCCATTTAACAAAAGAAAAACAAAAAATTTGGACAATTACAATAATAATAATCAGTTATAATTAGTCATATTTATCATTAATAATATTCGTCACATTAAATTATTTTAAAATTACATCGTTCAATTTGATTGCTTTTATGACTTGTTTAATCCACCCCGCCAAAATTTGATGAACTTATTTCGCGTCCTTTTTTCATTAATAATGTGTAAATTTTCTTTATGATCTAAAGCAACCAGACTGAAATCGTATCTGGCTTTATTAAACTGAGGGCACCTGGGGGTGATGAGCACCGTCTCCTCGATTTCAGGGCTCACAGATGCATGATGGGCTTTCCTTGCACCGAAAACCTGCACAGGTACTGGAGAACCCACCATGTCCGGTCATTGCCTGGATCATCATCGGAGCCAGCGCTGTTTCTAATTACTTTGTGGCTGACTCAACGTCCGGCAGGAAGGCTTTGTTGTTCAGGCGGTCTCTCCCTTTATACCTCCAGGTTCCATTCTTTTAGCGTTCCGATCGAATGACGCTTGATAAAAGAGACCGGACACAAGTCATAGTCCGGGCTTTTGTTCGCAGCGCCGTGTTTCGCCAGCTCGTCGGCACGTTCATTTTCTGCCAGACCCGCATGGGCTTTTAACCAAAAGTTGTACTGTTTTTTGTTGCCCAATGATGTTTTGAAATTTTTGCGCGTCTTGATTGCCAAAGGTGTTGGGAGTCTAATTACAATGGTCTTCAGAGCAGACCCAGAGTCACTGTAAAGGCCAAACTAGTTTCCGCGCTGGAAAGAATCCGTCAGTTGCCTTTGTATATGGCCAGCAAGGCCTGGTAAACGGTGCAGTGGTCCGACAGTTTGAGTTTTAGAGTTCGGTCTCCAGCAGCACTATTCCAAAAGATAGTGCCGCTCCAACCTTTCCTCTATTTTACTCCTGTCCGCAAATATTCGAGACTCTGGTTGTTGCTGAGTCCGTTTCGTCCTCGTTTACCAGGCATATGAATTCAGATCCATAGGATGCAGGGTGAGGTGTTCCACAAACCTCCTCTTTGTCTCCACCACTGGTCTGCCAGCACTGACTGGAGTTTTCCCTCGCCTCAAAAAGGATGCTGCTTCTGACCTCAAGTCCAGAGGAAGCAGGACTAGGCCAGCGCTGAGGTAGGGACAAGGTCCGCGCTTTAACAATTTTTTGAGCGAAATTCTGCACAGTATTTAGTTGCTTCCTGACTCCCAACTTTTTTGCAGCTGGTGCCCACGCGCTCGCTGCGTACAAAATCACCGGCTCAACGACCGCCGTACATCGTCCTAATAATTTCGGTTGAAGGCCCCAGCTGATCTTTTGCCGCTTCCCGATAACTGTGTGTAGAGAGATGTGGCTCGCTTTGCACACATTCCTCACGTGTGTTGAATGTTGCCTTTCTGTCTACGGTGAGACCAAGCACCTTGATCTCCGACATACGCACCACCATATTCTCCCAAAAAGTTAGATGTGGGAATCGTATTTTAGCCATTGGTTATTACCATCGCCTGGGTCTTATGTGGCGCAAATTTGCTTTATTACGAATTCCCCACCCCATAACATGTTCTAGAGCAGCAGCATCCGCACGTCTTTGATATCAAGGGCCAGGTCCCCCGCAAACAGTAGGACGATGTCATCGGCGAACGCTTGCCACCGATCGCTTCTCCTTCCATTTCTGCCAGAGGGTCGAGAAGCGAGATTCCATAGGACCGGTCCTCCTATCGAACCCTGTACGCACCCCTGGTGGTTGCCTGTGCATGTTCCACACCTGCATACCTTAATCTCACCTTTTCATCCTGGAGATAACCATCTACAGTGTTCAGGCGTTACTGGGGCATCTTTCCTCAGCCAATCGGCACCTTATAGCCGCCACCAGGGCTCATCGAAGGCCCCCTCTGTCAAGGAGATATTATCGATGATCCTTTACTGCACAACCGTAGGTTAGGCCAGGCCAGGAAGAAGAAATAGCCAGGCCAGGCCAGGCCAGGCCAGCCAGGCCAGGCCAGGCCAGGCCAGGCCAGGCCAGCCAGGCCAGCCAGGCCAGGCCAGGCCAGGCCAGGCCAGGCCAGGCCAGGCCAGGCCAGGCCAGGCCAGGCCAGGCCAGGCCAGGCCAGGCCAGGCCAGGCCAGCCAGGCCAGGCCAGGCCAGGCCAGGCCAGCCAGCCAGGCCAGCCAGGCCAGGCCAGGCCAGGCCAGGCCAGCCAGGCCAGGCCAGGCCAGGCCAGCCAGCCAGGCCAGCCAGGCCAGGCCAGCCAGCCAGGCCAGGCCAGGCCAGGCCAGGCCAGCCAGGCCAGGCCAGGCCAGGCCAGGCCAGGCCAGCCGCCAGGCCAGGCCAGGCCAGGCCAGCCAGGCCAGGCCAGGCCAGGCCAGGCCAGCCAGGCCAGGCCAGGCCAGGCCAGGCCAGGCCAGGCCAGGCCAGGCCAGGCCAGGCCAGGCCAGGCCAGGCCAGGCCAGGCCAGGCCAGGCCAGGCCAGGCCAAGCCATAACAGGCCAGGCCAGGCCAGGCCAGGTTGTAACAGTCAACAGGCCAGGCCAGGCTTCAGGCCAGGCCAGGCCAGCCAGGCCAGGCCAGGCCAGGCCAGCCAGGCCAGGCCAGGCCAGGCCAGGCCAGGCCAGGCCAGGCCAGGCCAGGCCAGGCCAGGCCAGCCAGGCCAGGCCAGGCCAGGCCAGCCACCAGGCCAGGCCAGCCAGGCCAGGCCAGCCAGGCCAGGCCAGGCCAGGCCAGGCCAGGCCAGCCAGGCCAGGCCAGGCCAGGCCAGGCCAGGCCAGCCAGGCCAGGCCAGCCAGGCCAGGCCAGGCCAGGCCAGGCCAGGCCAGGCAGGCCAGGCCAGGCCAGGCCAGGCCAGCCAGGCCAGGCCAGCCAGCCAGGCCAGGCCAGGCCAGCCAGGCCAGGCCAGGCCAGGCCAGGCCAGCCAGGCCAGCCAGGCCAGGCCAGGCCAGGCCGGCCTGGCCAGGCCAGGCCAGGCCAGGCCAGGCCAGGCCAGGCCAGCTTCAGGCCAGGCCAGGCCAGGCCAGGCCAGGCCAGGCCAGGCCAGGCCTTTCTATCAATCAGCCTCTGACAATTAATTTCAGAGTCTTTGTATCTTACTTTACTATCTGATTTAATAGTTATTATTCCAACACATTTTATTCAGTATTCTTCGTCTACGCGTTATAGACAAGGGAAGCACCGATATTACACACGAAGCTTACATTAGTTATGAGTGCCGTAGTATAATTATCAATAAATTTTACATAGAATTAATATTTACTTTAATTTTAGTTTTAGTTTAACATAATTACCTACTTTTATTTTAACTTTGATTTCTTTTACGACTCTTTTAACAATTTCACAATATCTTTATAAATTTTGTTTTGTATTTCTTTCACCAACATTGACCAAAGGTTGTCGCTTTCCAGTTTTATACCGAAATGATGTTTCAAACTCCTGTCTCTTTACCAAAAATGGGACTTGAGAGTGAGGCACTGGTCTCCTCAACTCCTGGTTTCACAGGACATGATGAGTTCTCCTTACATTTAAAATCTCAGTACAAGTACTCAGAGAACCCAACCTGCCCGGTCATGGCCTGTATCATTGTAGGAGACAGTGCTGTTTCTAACCAACTTATATATGAGCTCAGGCATTTGGGAGAAAGACCTTTGTTATTTTACCAGTATCGCCTTTCAGCACCTTACGTTCCACTTTTCTAAGGTCTCTAGTCGGGTAAGCCTTAACAATGAATGACACTGGGCTACAAGTCATAGTTCATATTTTCCTTAATTCGCAACGCCCAGTGTTTCTGCCAACTCATTTGGGCCCATTTCCTATCAGGTTAGGTTGTAAGCAGTTAGGTTAGTTAGGTTAGTTAGGTTAGGGTTAGGTTAGGTTAGCTAGGTTAGGTTAGGTTAGGTTAGGTTAGGTTTTTTTTTTTTTTTTTATCGGCTAGTCAGTCTACTACTATTCTGCAGTACCCTTTTTCTATTATTTTTTTTTTTTCCTTATGTTTATTTCATCTAGGTTTTTTTTTTTTTTTTTTATATATAATTATTGCGATGGTTCCGTACTGCAGCCTTTACACAATCATAATACCAACTAATTATACATTGCTTTCATCGTCTTGTAGTAATGGCAGTTTGTCTTTAAGTTTACTGGTAAGTTTATTATTATAATAGGCTACAATATAGAATTATTTTGAAAAAATCTATATTTTGCATTGTATATCCTATAATTTATTTACAGTTTGTTATTACCCTAGCTCTGTATATATATATATATGTATATATGTGTGACACGCATATACCTATATATATATACATATATATATATAACATACATATTTTTGTTATATGGCTATATACTCTAATTCTAGTCTATTATGGTGCTTCCATTTTCCTATTTATAGTTTTTAATACTAAGAGGGCGAAATTTAAAAGTTTGATCTGCAATCGTTGTCCCCTTATAATTCTAAAGAGATTTGTTTAGAAATGTCATTCCTGCTACTGCACTACACTCGCATCTTTTCGTACAAAACGCGACAGTCTATAATAATGTGT
>JAGSMP010002360.1:0-25575 GCA_029286625.1 Parnassius orleans | reverse complement strand
GATTTGTTTAGAAATGTCATTCCTGCTACTGCACTACACTCGCATCTTTTCGTACAAAACGCGACAGTCTATAATAATGTGTTCTATAGTTTGCTGCTAGAAATAAAAACTATTAAAACTGAGCTCGAAAAAAGGCAGTTAATTCAAAATTACAGACAGACACTTCAGTTTTATTTATACTTGTATGTATAGATATTTTACAGGTGGCGATAAAGTTATCAAATTAAAAGACTTATCTTACATAACGTTTTTTGAATATATACAACTAAAAAATATATAACAATTAACATTCTAGTCGCGGTAGCCTTTTTTCGTTTTTGCCCACCACCGGTGAATGGGTGTAGGTAAATTATTACCTCATGTCGATGCTGCGTGAGCAATGCGTACCTGCCGCACTGTTGCCGCTTTTACAGGTCATCAATTAAAGTCAGTAACCATACAAGGTGATTTATTTCATATAAGGGTTCTCGAGTGGCAGCCTGTACCGGTGGTGATTTAGGAAATGTAGGCGACCCCGCCATATGGGGTGACGACCTGTAAGACATGGAAGTCGATGGATGGTGGCTCAGGACCGTGCTTTGGGGCATTCCTTGGGGAGGTTCATGTAATTGTGGGGGGTGTAATACATGATGATTTATCGTGTTAATTTTGACGCTATTTATTTTGTTTAAAAAGATGCATTTTTTTGTTTTTGTTAGAATTGTTTATTTTATTATTTTAACAGTCATATATGAACTTGTATTTACCGCTGTGTTATTTAATGTGATAACCTAATCGTCACCCAGTATATTCAATCATAAATTAAAAACAGCCTATTTCTATTTCTATTTATTTGACAATTACAAGTCACATAATATTAACGTTCGGTGCAAATTCATGCCGATTTATAGTATTTTACGTACGCCGCGTTCGTAGAACAGCTAACGCGATACGTCCCCTTATCTTGTCTAACATATTTTCAGTGCCACAGCGTATTGCTAAATAATTATACACATGTTGTTCTTCTTCTTATAGAATAAAGTGGTCCAGTCCATACCTACTCAATTAATAATCAAAATGCATAGATGTCCTATCTATCTTCGATTAATAATCAAAATGCAATGTCGACCCTAAAGACTACGATGGAATGCCTCGTATCCAGTAAAAGGGGTCTCCAGTTCTCTACACTCACCATACGAAACACGGCACTATTAAGCTACTATTTCACGCCGGTATTCTGTGAGAGCGAGGTCATAATATAGCTGCAGCATGGCTTTACCTACATTCCTAACTACCCATTGTATATTATATATATTATATATATATATATATATATATATTATATATATTATATATATATTATATAATATATATATATATATATATATATATATATATATATATATATATATATATTATATAATATATATATAATATATATATATATATATAAGTGTTTATGTCATGTATTTAATAAAAAATCATTAAATCGATCTTAAATTGACGAAGATATCGCGTACATATATTATATATACAAAAAAAAAACATACGAATTGAAAACCTCAGGCAAAATTGCAAGTGAGGGGTGACGTGTTTTTATGAAAAAAAATTAAGCCCTCACTACCGACAAACGATAGTATATCCATTCCAAAATGCTGAACCTAAAGCCGTTTAATGGCGATGTAAGAATACACACCACTCTATATCGTCCCCATAACAACTCAATGTTACTAAAATGTGTTACTAACCGCCGCCAAGCGTGGCAATAAAGGCAATCTATATTGAGAGGTCATGTTCAGCAGTGGGCTTTTATAGGCTGTAAATGGATGATGGAGGCCAACGTAGTGGGTTAAGAGCATTAAAAATTTACTCACTTTACAAACTGTTTAGCCAGTAGTTGGCTACTCTTTTCATCTTCTTCGTCAGCCAGAAAATTCCACGGATATGATGTGCCCTACCGTTTTGGAAAGGATTCGTCTTAATCTACGATTGGCAAGCGGATTGAAAGTAGTAGTTCCAGATGTCTCGCAACTTTGACGCTGCACCCCGCCGCCGGTCGGGGTATTTACGTCTGGCGTAAACATGATGTTTATACTGTCACCTGTCGGAAGCCTTTAGATCTTTCTGGCATTTTCCATAGTCGCCTCTTACGACATCCTCGGAATAAAATAAGGTGATAGATTTTCTTACGCCGCTACCATGACCAAAATATTTCAAGTTATCAAAGAGAGAAGTTAACAAAGAGTGACGATTTTCATAAAGGCCAGTTTCATAGTAACAAACAGTGAATTTAAAAAAGGATAAACTTAATTTTACGGGTTTCTTTAATTTCATTTGCTATGAGAATTTACATTAACAGCGTTGGTCAGAACACTTAACGTTAAAGGCTTCAGAGATTGCATCAAGATTCGGATTATAGGCGGTACCGCAGGCTCTGGAATTTAATACGTACTTTAATCTATCATAAATATATATCTTTCCATATCTATTCCGTACTAAGTGGAAATTCTTATGGTTTTTTTACAGCTAAATCTAGATGGGGCACTTAGTTGTAAACATGGCGTTTTATGAAATAAGACCCAATTATATATGTAGTAATTGTAGTAGTTTGTTGTAAAATTATAGTAAAAAAAATGAAACTTGGGAAATATTAAAGGGTATCGTATTGAGTATTACTTTTAATTGTATTTTGCTATTTTGTATTGTATTTTACTACGAGTATCCTACATAGGCTATATTTTTTTATAGGATAAGGGTGACAAGCGAGCACACAGTCCACCTGAAGTTAAGTGGTTGCTGTGGCCCACAGACATCTACATCTATCCTCATTTGTAAATCAAAATGCAGATGCGTTTTCAGTCGAGCCAGATGGAATGCCTCTTTTCCAGTAAAAAGGGTCTCCGGTTCTCTACACTCACCATACGAAACACAACAGCATTAAGCTGCTATTTTACGCTGGTATTTTGTGAGAACGTGGTCCTTCCCCGGTCGAGCCGATCCATTCATGCTACAACTATGCAATTAATATAGCTGCAGCATGGATCTACCACGTTTATATGTAATATATATATATGTATGTATATATATATTAATTATATATATATATATATATATATATATATATAATTAAATAATATATTAAATTTAAACTAGTTATTATCATCATCAGCATATTCTGATATTTAAATAAAATAAAAAAATAAGAATAAATATATTTATTCATCGGACAATAGTGATCCATAAAATATGTTAGTAACAAAAAAGACCTATGTTAGTACTTAATAATTAATTTTGTACGAGCTATTTGGCATATGTGCTTGACTAGTGGACAGCCCCCACTGTTAAAATGTATAAAACCCGGCTTATCTCAAGTTGGATTGATTTTTTGATTTTTTTTTAAATAGTTCAAAATGTCTACCGTTTCTTTCTAAACATAAACTAGCACGTCTTTGTAAATTGTTTGTTAAACTTTCACTTGCAATTTGTGCTTCTTCTGTGTACACTAATAGTTTTAGTTCGGCCCACAAATAAAAGTCTAGAGGTGTTAGATCTGGCGATCTTTACGTGGTAGAGCCATGTTGCAGCTATATTGTGGTTGCAGCACGGATGTGTTGGCTCGTCCGGGGTAGGACCACGCTCTCACATAATACCAGCGTAAAACGTTAATGCTGCTGTGTTTCGTATGATGAGTGTAGAGAACCGGAGACCCTTTTTACTGGAAACGAGACATTCCATATCAGTCCTCAGGGGTGACAAACGCATCTGCATTTTGATAATTAATTGAGGATAAATGTAAATGTCTATGGACCACAGCATCCACTTACCATCAGGTGGACTGTGTTCTCGTTTGTCACACTTAACTATAAAAAAAATTCGCCGGCCAGTTCACAGGTCAACCGCGACCTATCCACCTATCACCGAATTGACTTTTGGCGGCTGGCAATGATGTAGTCGTTAATCATTGCCACCCAAACGTTAACACTGAAACGAACTTGATGAACATGTTCTTTGATTTTGTGTGGGTTTTGAAAATACCACCAGTGCTCATTGTGCACGTTGTAAATACCAACACGGGTAAATATAGACTCGTTGCAAAGTGTAAGTTTTCACTAGACAAGACATAAAATCTCACCATTGCTAGGTACTCGACATTAGAGTATTGGTACATGTATACAATAACTATCAGCAGGCGGCCGAAAAACACGCGGAAACAAACAATACGACGTCATGCCGTAGCTAATCGCCGCAGGTCACTGAAATGGAAGTGCTTGTGGCCTTGCCCTTGCGCCTGCGACCCTGCGAATAAACAAGGACAAAGAGCCCTACGGCGAGTGCGGCGATTGCGTTACACATTCATTGTTTTATTGCCGCTCGGGCAAGGGTGCGTATGATTTGAATTTCGATAGCTTTTAATTGATTTTTCATTTATTTCAAAACTTTTGTTTTAATTTTTTAGTATGGAAAGTTTACTTCAAATGAATTGTATTTATTGATAGATCAATTTCATAATTAGATTTTTTTAATGAAAATATCAGTGCCATAGGTAGAAACCTATGGCACTGATATTTATTATATTTTCATTAAAACTCCGTTCACCTGTTACACCCTATTTTTTCCAGACTTTAAAAATAGTCATCCAGTATATATCCTGGATTAAGGAACGTAAGTTTTAAAATATAACTTTTTTTATAATATGATAAAATAATGAAAATAAAAAATAACATGAACATCAGCGTTCTGTAACCGATGTCATGTATTTTACCAAATATTTCTATGTACCAAATATATACTGGGTGTTACAAAACTACCCGTAAAGCCGAAAGGAGTTTAAATGGGGCCTTATAACGAGTTCATTCACAATATTTAAGAACCGTAGTAACGCTGTATAACTTAACCCAAAAAAATAAAAAAATATTATTATTTTAACTGATTTGCAAACCCTATTTCAGTAAAATTAAAGAGTAAACTACGCAGATGTATCTACCTACATTTGTACCTAATTCGCGGAACGACAAAAATTTTAAAAGACCTAACTTAACGAAATAACCTAAACGAACACTTAATTTTTCATAATAAACTTCAAATTTACAGAAACGGCTCAAATTGTGCTCCGCCTTGCTCAATACACAAACTCGCTCGTCGGCTTCTGTGGCATTTCGCACCATCGTTGGTGTTATTGATGCGAAAACCGATTCAACACGCTGTTCCATCTCGGCAACCGTTGGGCAATCGGAGAAATACACTCTGTCCTTCACATAACCCACAAAAGAAGTCCAGGTGTGAGGCCCGAGAACGAGCATAGTACCGGTCCCCTGCGGCCGATCCATCCTCGCGGAAAAGCGAACGTTAAGATATTCTCGTACGTTGCGAGCAAAAAGCGAGCTCCATCATGCTGAAACACCATGTTTCTTTGGTTCTCAAAGTAATCCCAGTCAGCCACAGAAAAGTCGTCAATCGCCTCTTCCAATTCCGTTTGTAAAAACGTTAGATAGTTGTTACCGTTCAGACATGTTTGAGCCGGTGGAATGTAGTCGTCTTGACATGTTCAGAAATCACTGGTACGAAGGCAGCCGTCGCTGTTAAGGCACCATCGATAAATCGTTGCCGATACAGTTCGCGAGCACGATTTTATTACATCTTCATGTCCTACGCATAACATCATATCGTAATATTCCAAGTTAGAAAGCATCTTTATTTTGCAAAAAATGTTGGAAAAAAAAAACTCGAAACAGTTGTAGGATATCGATTAGAAGATTTGAAATTGACAACATATTTTTTTTCCAATTTGACATTTTTTGAAACCAGTACTTGAGTATAATGACATCCTTGTATTGAGGTAGCAAACATTTATTAAAAATTAAAAATAGAAAAACTATTAAAGTAGACAATTATTATGTAAAATAGGTACCTAGGCCTTTCTGTTAAATACTCGTAATCTGGTTCCCTGACATGACAGCTTACTAGGGTTGACAAAATTTTTGGCTTTGATAATTAATTATATTTTTTACGGGGTATTTTGTAACACGTTGTATACCAAATATTTACCAAATACTTCTATGTATACCATACCATAAGTCTTTGGGAGATACTGAAGAAAATCAACAACCAAAGAAACAAATGAATAAGTGATTTTGAAAAAGGAATTATATGCCTTAATCATAATATCTGTCCAGTCACACTATAGAGTTATTACAGAACGAAGTGGACAGTTCAACAAACCCGCAATTTTTTATAGGTAAAGACCTAAATATGTTATAAAAGTATATGTTTATATCTAAGCTTTTCGTGAATACGAGTAAAATTAATTGTTTCAAATGAACTTGTGGTGATTAGTGACATAGCAGAAATGTAATAATTCCTAGCCGTATTAGAAAAAGTTGAGTCACGTTCTTTAAAAGCATCGTCTTATTCAAAAAAAAAAGGAGTAAAAATTCGTGGGTGACTGTCATTAAAATGGGCATTAATGAATACTTCGTTCCAGATTATTTGCATAAATTTTAATGCTTTGAAAAATGGATCTTTACAGTAAAAACTAACAAGCCTTATAAGCCGTAGAACTCACTAATTCGGTATTATTCCTCTAAAATTAGTAAATAAGTTTTATTTTAAATATAATAATAAAATAAATATATATCAATGGGCCACAGCAAAAACTTATCATGATCTAGTCATCATTCGAGTGCTCTTTTGTCACCCATATTTAAATAAAAGTATGTAAAACAGCAGAAATTCCGCTTTTAAGTTCGTTCTTTGATGTGAATCATGAGTAAGATTAATAAGTTCAAAATATAAAGATTTCGAAATATAAAAAGGTACTATTCTTATAGCTGTTATAAAAAAGTAAAAATTATAATAAAACTGAACACAATGGGCCATAAATTTTTCATTTATCTTAAAATATATAAAATACTTTCAAGTTGTCACCGACGCTTATTTGCGGAAATGTATACTTTCAGAGAGCTGAAGAAAAAATAAAGTTATGACTCAATGTAAGAAAGTTGATGTAAATTTTTAAAATAAGGAGAAACGGAATAAAAATGTTTTATATATAACAAACAAATACTGTAACTGAATAAAAATTAATAGATCGGATTTTAAAACGTTTCATGTTGCGTACATTTAAAATAATTATAGTATAAAAAAAATCTAAAGCAACACGAATGGAACCTGAGCTGAAATAAAGTGAGAATACTAAGTCTTAGTCGTAAAATTATTGTATTGTCATCGGTTCTTATTCAGCACCATCACAATTCCACCGCTGAATATAGACCTCCCCCAAAGATTGGACAAAAAACGTTCCGCAGCCACCTGCAACCACCGACTACCTGCGTTTTTCATCAGGTTATCACTCCATCGAGTAGAGGTCGCCTAATACTGCACTTTCCAGTATAGTATTTGGTACACATGTCTGCAAATTTCAATTTATTCAGACGCTTGGAAGTGGGTGAAAGCTGAATTACCGAATTCCATTACATTCAGACACATATATTCATACAGGTCAAGCTAATATAAAGCATGTAAAAACTAATTCTATGAACTTTTTATATAACAATCATATTAATAACTGTATAATGAATTTACCATTTCAATTATAACATTAAAAATAATTTTGTTTTAGATTTAGTAAATTGCTAGATGCTACTTGGAACTCAAACAAGAACAAAACCCAACATAAGAACAAAGTGTTTTCACCTTGATAGAATAATGTTAATGAGCACATTCTTAGGATAGAAAATAATATTTTGTTTAAAACAAAATTACTTCTTAGTCGTAAAAGATAAATTGTAACACTGCTATAGTACTATGTTCGGGTACTGAATTTATATATAAAAGAAAGGCTGCGCATAATAACTGATCCGGAGGTCCGCTTGTTTCAAATGAAACATATCGCTAATCAAGCTCGTCGTAATGATCCAAATTTAAATAATCCAACCTCAGACTAAATGCGTATTTAACACGCTTAGCTTCTATTGCTTTTTAAGTTTAACTGAATGAACAAGAAAGCATAGAACAATATTAAACACCATTTTAGGTTTTTGAAACAATAAAAAAAAATGATATTTACAAACCAACACGCCTTTTTTATTAATTAGTAAAATTAGTATAGAATAATAAATCAAATTATAAAAATAATGACTATCATGTATGTTATTAGCTAGTAGGACTCCTTTTCTGTCAGGGTGACCGACTTATAAGTACCACCCTCTTACCTAATTCTGCCGTCAAATAGCAGTGCCTGCACTTCCGTATACCAGCCTGAAGAGTATATATATATATAAATGCCCATAATTGAATATCTATATTAAATTTAATAAATAATTATAATATAAGATAATTATAATTAAATATTCATTCAACTAATTAATATAGTTACTTAACTACAGCCTATGAGGCATTCCACCGCGTTGTCACCCCGGGGGCTGACCTCGGGATGACAACGCATCTCTTCTGCCTTCTTTGTTTGAAGTCGGTTGCAAATGTCCATGAGCTACAGTAGCCACTTACTATCAGATGGACTGTAAGTTCGGTTCAATTCATACATATTTATAAAAAGAAATGATGAGAGTTTTAAAAGGATTTAAAAAGACCTACATCTTTTATCTCTCTGACAAAGCTTTCATCTTTTTTATTTAATATTCGTAGGTTAAGCTGGTTTCTTAATGGCAAATGGAAAATTAATTCTAGAGTATGGTGAACTAAATTTTTTGCACATAATATTTTTTATAAACAATTATTAAAAATCTTTAAAAAAAATTGTTCACTATAGTAAAATTGTGTTTATTTTCGACTTATGCAACATAAAAATGTACTTAAAAATGATGAATTGTGATTAAAATTTGTTATAAATTGTCCATAAATGTGTTTGTCATCACTCTTTAAGATTTTTTGAAAGTTAAATGTTTGACAAAAGTATTTCTCGAATAGGGATAATTTACAATGATTACTACACTGGCAGTCGGATAACCGACCGCAGTAAAAATAGCCTTACATTAATGTGATGCTGTTTCTCTTTTATGGATCTGTGTATTTTAGATTTATGTTATTACATTTATTACAAGCAATTTCATTAGGTCGTTCAAAGTGTATTTCAAATTCGTATTTTTTTGTATTTGACTAATAATATTAGATAAAAAATAAGTACTGCTGTCACATAAAATCTTTTCTTATTTCATATAATATTTATGATGATATAACAGAAAATTCAATGTACCTTTTCTCCAACAAAAATAGCCTTATGAAGTCCAAACAACTTGTCCTTCTATTTTCATTAGCTTTCGTTTACATAGGCTGAAACTACCTCAATTCAACATGTATTGAAATGTTTACTCTTTTCAGTCGGATCTTTTTATGAATAAGTATAAAAAAAAAACATTTGTTCGATACTATAAAATTTACTATTCTTTTATTTACTATAATGGAATATTGAAGTAAGATGAAAATATTTAAAAACTAGACAAGATTCGCAATTGCACAAGGACATTTTTAAAAGACATTATTTAAAACTTACGACTAATAATCTGTGATACATTAATGAATACTACTTAAAACTACATGTCCGGTACATGTGGGAGCCTAACTAAGACTATCCTAATTCTTACTCTAGAACATTAAGCTAAAGAACAGTTGACTGCATTGCGCTGACTGGCTTGACAGTTTGCGTTGACTAACTTGACGGATTAATTTTGTCCTCAATTTTCCTTAATTTCCTCTTAGCATTCAGGATTTCTCGCGATTTTTTGAATAAAAAAAACATTAAAATCATTTATTTCAAAATAGTATTTTTTAAGAGTGAAAAATTTATCAATTGAGAAAAATGTGAAAAATCACTTAAATAAGTTTTACACTTATAGGATTGACTCAGTAGAACTGTTCCCAGTTAAGCTGACTGAATCACATTTTTAATAATTTAATAATACAGCAATTTCTTTCCGCTTTCGCTCCGAGAGAAGCAATAGTGAAAAATAAAGCTAAAGGTATACATTGGTAATACAATCTTTAGGAAATGCAATATGCATCTTAAAGTCTCAGAACATACTTTCGGTGTTACAACGAACAATTATCCTAATGAACTGCAGAAGCAAAGACTTAAGTTTGTTCATTATTTTAAAAAAAATCAGCCTGCATTGTAAAAGCGGAATATTTTTTATTTTAGGCCAAGAACAAGTTATATTTCTTTCGGATAAGGTTTTTAATGAAATAAGTTTTGAAGTTCATTTCTTTCTAACTTAGTTAGTTAATTAGTTACAGCCTATATACGTCCCACTGCTGGGTACAGGCCTCCTTTCATTTCTGAGGGTTTTTGGACAAGCAAATTCTGCCGCGCTGCATTTTTTTTCTTATTTCTCAGAGATGCAGGTTTCCTCACGATGTTTTCTTTCACCGCCGAGCACGTGGTAAATCAGCACTTAAAATTGCAATTAACAATTTCTGGTGGTGCGGAGATTGAACCCAGGTTGCTTGCGTACTGTGAAATTTACAGCGAGCGTTAACCATCTGAGCTACCACGGCTCAGACGGTTAACGCTCGCTGTGTGCTGTTCGCTTCTACCTTGAATAAAATTAATGCAACAAGCCATTCGACTAAGTACTCGTTGTTCCACGATTTACCAAATTCTCATTATTCAACTTTAAGAGTCTGTTTAAATTTACTAGTCTATATCTACTCGTATATAGGCCTTTTGAAAAATGAGCCAAGTAGCCTACAAGTAACTTGGAAGACTTGATAATACTCACCACACAAAGTAGGCGGGTTTGTGAGTACAGCACTCAAAGGGCACCACGACGTCCATCCGGCAGCTTTAACCCCAAGAAACTGATATCACACCACGTTGGGTTCGGGAACAACGAGGTGGGCGTGACCCCTGAGAAGGAGTGCCAATCAAGGACGTCTGTCGCGCTTTCTTAAAAGAAAGGTTAGACGACTAAGATTACGGGTCCCTATGGAGTGGTCCCGGTCTTGACGTCAGGTGAAGTGGACTATAATCGTTATGAAGGTGCAATAGGAAATAAAACATCAATTTTATCTTCGTAATTTCCCCATAATAGTGCAACATTGAAACTTTCACTACTTTTCCTATCACTTTCCCTACTGTCTTCTCTCTTGATTCAAATTGTAAAACTGGTAGCTGGTCCCGAACGAATTTCCGTGGCGGTTCTTCTCCTTCTTTTGGAGGTTTTACAGGTCTCGAGGTGTCCCTCCCGAGGCGTCATCGCGGGGGGCAACGGCTCCCCCGGTTCTGGGTGCTGCGATTGTGCGCAGCTTATATGTCGGTGTGTTGCGTATTACACACCATCCGATCGGGCGTCGGGACTCTCACTCGTCCCCGGCGTCCCCGTCGCCGGGCGGTGAGCATAGAAGTTCAGTGGTCGCCCGTCAGGTGGGCGCGCGTGAAGAGATGCCAGATTTTGTAGGTGTGGATATGGCCCGTTATCTGCGCGGTCGAACAACCGTCTCGCAGTACGGGCCACAAAATCATGAATTGACTTGATCTTGAGGTCTCTGGCGATAATGTCATTCCTGACGTAACGGCCAGCTCCCACGATCACTCTAAGTGCAAGATTCTGCTGGGCCTGCATCCTCTTGCGTTGAGTGGCTGAGGTCAACGCGTACCAGGCTGCCGCTGCGTATGTCAGCCGTGAGCGGATGTAGGTTTTGTAGATGGTGATTTTTGTTTTTAGGGGGAGTTTGGATGCCAGTATAGGGTATATTTTGCTCGCGCGACTCTGGCCTGACTCACGACGTGATCGACCATCGGGGTCATGCGCAGCGAGCGGTCTATCTGGCATCCTAGGTAGGTAATAGTCCTTTTCCAACCCACGTCCTGCCCACGGAGTTGCAGGGTTGGTGGTGTACGCGTCAGCCTGGTCATGAAGGCGATGGTCTTCCCGACGTTGACGGCTATCCTCCATCTGTCCAGCCACTGAGGTAACAAGTCCAGCAGTCTCTGCAGCTTCTTGGCCGCGATCTCTACCCGACGAGATGACGTGAAATACGCACTGTCGTCTGCATATAGAGCAAGGATAACATCTTCTTCCCACTCCTCCATGAGGCCTTGGAGTGTGGGGATATCGTTTGTGTAAACCGCGTACAGGTGCGATGATAGGCAGCTGCCCTGTGGCACTCCCGCTGCGATAGGTCGTGCTACCGAATCAGCCTCTTCGATGTTGACGTAGAAGCTCCGCCCCTCCAGGAGCGACGCTATTAGCCGCACAAGCATTGGCGGCAAGGTGGTGTGTTCTATTAATTTATACAGTAACCCTGCGTGCCACACTCTGTCGAAGGCCTTCTCTATATCGAGAAGGACCCCCACACAAATGCGGCCGCGGTTATGTTCAGCCGCAAGATGGTTTTTTTTAATAGAAATAGGGTGACAAACGAGCACACAGTCCACCTGATGGTAAGTGGTTGCTGAGGCCCATAGACATCTACATCTCTCCTCGCTTGCGAATCAAAATGCAGATGCGTTGTCACCCGTGAGGATTAAGATGGAATGCCTCTTTTCCAGTAAAAAGGGTCTCCGGTTCTCTATACTCACCATACGAAACACAGCAGCATTAAGCTGCTATTTTACGCTACTATTCTGTGAGAGCGTGGTCATTCCCCGGTCGAGCCGACCCATTCGTGCTACAACTACACTAATATATATACTAATATAGCTGCAGCATGGCTTTACTACGTATATACGTGTAGCACGCGGGGCAGTTGGGCTGTGGTGGAGTGTGCTCTGCGGAAGCCGAATTGCTCCTCGCGCAGAGCAACGTGCGGCAGTATTCTATGAAGGGTGATTTTCTCAAAGAGTTTCGCTATGTGCGGTAATAGCGTTATGGAGCGGTAGGAGCGGTGCCTCCTGTCCTTCCCCGGCTTTGGTAGCACGATGATCTTGCCCTGCTTCCAGATGGTCGGGAAGTGACCAGTTCTCAATATGCCGTTGTAGAGCCTGGACAGTTCCACTATCCCCCTTCTGGGCAGCTGCTTAATGGCCATGGTGGTGACACCATCGCATCCCGGCGCTTTGTGGTTGGGCAGGCGCATGAAGGCGCGCCTTACCTCCGCTGGCGAGAAAAAGTCATCGCCCCGTAGTGGCGATGCCGGGTTCCATAGGTATTCCTATACGCGGTTTTCTATGCTCTCTGCATGCTCTGCGTACCCCTCTGCTACGCTGTTGGGTTGAAATTGTTGCTCTAGGTGTTGTGCCATCATTTCCGTCCTCTTTTGGGCGTCATAGACCCTTTTTCCCGTGTTATCCACGAGTGGGCAAACAGGTGCTGGTGTTTTGGTGAGCTGCCGGTTGAGGAGATGCAGGAAGGCGGGTGTCTCCGACGCTTCGTCGACTCGCCTCTCCCATGCATCCCCTCTGTGCGCCCTTATTGCTTCCGACAGCTCTTCCGTCAAGGAGTTTTTTTTTTTATTATTAACCGTGTTGTGCCCAGAGCTTCCTCAGCTTCCGCTCTCGGACAGCTGTAGTTGCAGGTTTCGGGAGTTCTCCCGGCGCCCCGTGGAGACAGGGTGTGAGGAGAGTTATAGTTGATTTTTGATTATTGAATGAAGTTGCTGTCTCCACATCTTTTCGGGTGGTAATGGAAGCGCCGAGTCGGAGGTCCTCCAGTGCTCTTCGGAAGCGAGTCCAGTTCGTCCTCATTTTAGGGCTTCTGGGCATTACGGCGTCCGCACTAGCGTCTATGGTGAACAACACGGGAGATGCTGCGTCCAGATCACAGCACCTCTAGTCGTATTGGGTACGGCATATGATGGCACAACACAATGTCGAGGACATCGGGCTGCTGTAAAGGGTGTGAAGGAATATGGGTGGGCTCATCTGGGCCCAGTACCTCATATCCCCATTCTTCGGCATCGTCGTACAGTCTTTTCCTAGGAGGGGTTATTTTCGTGGAGCCCCAAGCAGGATGCTTCGCGTTGAGGTCTCCAGCGATTATTGCAGGTGTTGTTGCGTCAAATATGGTTCTTAAGTCCTGGGGGGTTAGCAAGGTACTGGGGAGTCGGTATGTGGCGAAGACCCTCATATCGGTGGTCCTCACCCTCATCCTTATGCCCTTTGTCCTCGTCTGTAAACTTTACATCTGTAAAGTCGGTGATTGTCTCAACTTCCTCGTGCATGACATCCCTCCTCACAAGAGCCGCGGTACCTCTGTACGCGACACCTTCCGGGGAGATCTCATCATGTCGATACACGAAGAAGTTCACCAAGAAGAAGCTTCAATTTTGCAGAGGGGTTCAGTTTTGTTTCCCTCAGCAACAAAACCTGTATTTTGTGCTGCTGGACCAACGTTCGTAAGTCGGCGACCTTCCCTGTGATGCCGCCGGGGTTCCAATAACATATTTTAATTTGGTGGCCCTCTGTTAACAGTGAAGAGTTGGGCTAGGGCGCTGAGTATCGCCGAAAGGGGGTTGGTACCGGTTGTCATTGCGGTAAGGACTTCTCCCAGTATTTTATTGACCACTCCCACCAATTGGGCGAGGGCTTCTTCAATTATGGTTGGAGCCTGGGTCTGGGCCTGAGGTTGGTGTGTGACTATTGTAGTCCTTCGTTGGTGTGGTTGATCTCGGGGTTGGTATGTGTTTGTTTGTGCTAATTGGTTGGCATCAGGGAAGGTCGTGTAGCGCGGTTGTTGTTGCCGCTGATGTGTGGTAGCGACGGGTGGCGGAAGAGGAGTGGACAAACCCGGACCTGTTCCTGTGGCCGCCTTCTTCTTCTTCTTTCTCCCTCTCATTTTTCTCCTTGGGCGCTCAGTGCGCTCAGTGGGATCGTTCGCTGGTGTGGCCAAGGTCGCCCCAGTTAATACGAACGTGGTTGGCGCCGGAGCAGGTATTGTAACCTGCCGCTGTTGTTGCGGCACCTGGGGTTGTGTTTGTGTCTGCTGTGGACGCTGCAGTTGGGGTTGTTGTTGCGGTTGCTGCGTGGGTGGTGGAGGTGGCTGCCGTTGTGGTTCCTGTGTTGTCTGCGGGGGCATGGGAGGCTGGATATTTATACCCCTCTTCCGTGCAATCCACTGTAGCACTGGGCACCGTCTGTCGTTTGCCGCATGAGCCTTTGTGCTATTTGCGCACTTAGGCTGGGCATCACGTGGCTGTGGGCATTCTGATGCGACGTGGTCGGTTGGTGCGGTTGAACATACCGCGTGACAACCGGACTACAAATTCTTCAATGGATTCGATCTTTAGGTTGACCGCTATGACATCATTCCGGACGTAGCGACCTGCACCGACAATGGTTCGTAACGATAAATTCTGCTAGGCCTGCAGTCGCCGCTTCTGTCGATCGCTCAGAAGCGCGTACCAAGCTGGCGCGGCGTACGTTATTCTGGGTCTTATATACAGCTTATATAGTTTGGTCTTAGTTTTTATCGGTAGCTTGGATGCCAGGACGGGACGAAGCGCCGCCCGCGCACCTCTTGCGTTGCGGACAACAAGATCTACGTGCGCGGTCATGCGCAACATCTTATCGATCCGGCATCCAAGATACGTCACGGTTTTCTCGTAGGTAATGTTCTGGCCTCTGAGCGTCAATGGTGGTGGCAAGTTTCTGAATCGGCGAGTGAGCAGAGCGGTCGTCTTACCAACGTTGACGGCCAATCTCAGACTCATCCAACCATGGTGGCAACAGGTCCAGCAGTCGTTGCATCCTGGCAGTGGCGATGTGGGCTCTTCTGGACGAGGTGAAATAGGCGCTACTTGCGCTACTTGCGCAGGTGTCCTGCCAGGGTTGGGATGTCGTTGGTATAAGCCGCGTACAGGACTGGAGACAGACAGCTGCCTTGTGGCACGCCGGCTCTGATGGGTCTTGTTGCGGACACGGCGTCCTCTACACAGACGTAGAACCTCCTGTCTGCGAGAAACGACGCTACTAGCCGCAACATAGCAAGAGGGATACTGGTTTGTTCTTCTAGTTTGTAGAGTAATCCAGAGTGCCACAGCCTGTCGAACGCCTTCTCTATATCGAGAAAGACGCCCAACGATGTGCGGCCGCGATTGTGCTCGGTCGCAAAGTAGTGCAGCACTCTGGTCAGCTGTGTAGCTGTAGAGTGATCCCTCCTGAATCCGTGCTGCTCCGCCCGAAGTTGGATGCACGGGCGGAGGCGTTTTAGCAACAGTCTTTCAAGCAGTTTAGCTATGTGCGGTAGTAGCGTAATCGGCCTATAACTGGCAGTTCTACGCCTGTCCTTCCCGGGTTTTGACAGCGCGATGATTTTGCCAATCTTCCAGTCCTCCGGGAAGTGGGATGTCCGCAGTACACCATTGTAGAGTCGACCCATCTCTACAAGTACTCTGTTGGGCAGCTGTCGCAGTGCAGCGTTGGTAATGCCGTCTTGCCCCGGCGCCTTCCTTGGTTGCAGGCGGGTTACTGTCCTCCGCAGTTCGGCGGGGGAGATGAACCACTCTCCTGCAAGCGGTGGCGCGGGCGATGACAGGAACTTCTGTACGCGGCTCTCCTTTCGGGCATGAAGGTCCATGAACTCCGCACTTGCTGGGTTCGGCATAAAATGCTCTATCCGCTCTACCCTTGGCGTCATAACAGCGTTCGCCCGCGTTGTTGGTCAGCGGGAAAACGGCGGGTCTTGTTTTTGTTAACTGTCGGTTCAATTTGTAGAGCGACGCATCTTGCTCTTCCGCTTTCCAGATGCGCCGCTCTCAGGCCTCTCCTCTGTGGGCCTGGATTGCAACCGACAGTTCGTCCGTAAGTTGATTTAATCTGCGTTTTAATCTTGAGCAGCGAGTACGCGCCCAGAGCTTCCTAAGCGCCCTCTTGCGCTTAATTTGAGCGCATATGTTATGCGGAAGAGCATCCTTTTTTGTTGTAATCGGGACGATCGTAGATGCCGCGTTGAGGGCTTCTCGTTTCTCTACGTTCTCGGCTCTACGTCGTCCGCTGTGCTTATTGGTATATTTGGTATATATGCTGGAGGTCTCTCCTGCAGGTGTTGGTGGTAGAGCCTCCAGTTTATTTTAGTCTTAAAGGCTCTGGGCAACGTAGTCACCGCCTTGAGGCCAAGGGTAATCAATATCGGGAGGTGCTGTGTATTCAGGTCGTACAGCACCTCTACCACCATCGGGTAGTTGACGTTCCTAGAGAGCACGATGTCCAGTACGTCCGGACTTCTGCGTGTGTCAGTAGGAACGTGCGTTGGTTCCTCGGGACCTACAACGTCGTAATTGTTCTCCTCCGCATCTTCATATAGTGCACGACCCGGCAGTTAATCAATCTAGATCCCCACGCCGGGTGTTTGGCGTTTAGGTCCCCGGCGATGATGGTGGGTGTCGTGCCTTCCATTACCGTCCGGACGTCTGAGGAGGAAAATGGAGTCCCTGGCGGGCGGTATGCTGCAAAAATCCTTAGTTCCTCGCCCAGCGCCTCCATTTTTATGCCGATAGAGCGCATCGATTGGTAATCTGGCAGGTCCAGCTCTTGATGGACGATGTCTCTCCTCACTAGAACCGCCGTGCCTCTATAGGCGGTCCCTTGAGGATTGACCTCGTCCCGCCTGTAGATAAAGTAGTTTGGCAGCTTTAGATGCGTTGATGGTCATAATTTCGTCTCTCCCAGCAAGATCACTTGGATGTCCTGTTGCTTGTTGAGTTCATGGATCCTCTGTTGTATCCCTTCCGGGTTCCAATAGAGGAGGCGCAGGTTACTCTCCTCCGTAAATCGGCCAGGACTTGACTGCCGACCTCGATTAGCTATGCCTACCAATTTTTGGATGACATGCGCGCTCTATGTGTAGAGCGGGCTCTATTTTCAGATAGAGCCCTTTCCGCTCTACCTATGTTGGTTTCTGTCTTGGTAACCTGCGCCTTGGCGGCTATCCTAGCTGATGGTGTCGGGGTAGAGGTGACAGCCTGTGGAGGAGGAGGCTGTTCCTTGTTCTTTGTTCGTGGTTGCCCTTATTTCAGTGGGTTCCACCGTTTCCATCGGTGCGGACTCCTTATGTGGCGATTGAGCTATTCTACGCGGGATTTGGCTAAACGTAGCCACTACGGACCGTTCCGGGTTCGACAGGTCGCGCGCAAGTAGAGGGCGTTCCAGTACGCCCGGGCGATCCGGGGGTTTCCTAACGCGAGGGGGTGGGGGGGCTCCCCCTTCCCCTTACCCGTCAATGATATTCCTACTATTACTATTAGATCCTACTGTGTAATGATGCAATACAACGTGTCCTATCTATTACCTTACCTACGCGCCGACAGCGATGAAGCGCGACGCGAATGGTAGGTTGAGGGTGGTGTAAGGTGATGGCTGCAACACTTAGGCGCACCGCTTACCCCTTTCTAACGAAAGGGTTGGGGGAAGTGCTTAGGTGGCACACTAGCACGCGACTAGACACTTAGGGCACGAGAATGCTCTAGAGTGCCTAAGAATCTGCCTAAGGGCCGGTGACCTCGACGCCTCTCGGAGTATGCGGACTCAACGATTAGCGGAATATATCGTACCGGCGGTTGTTTGGGACCACTGCTAATCCACAAACCACACACTTAGGTGATTCTTAACGAATTTCCAAATTACCAGTTTACTATCCTAGTACGCGAGCTATACGCGAAAGAGAACCGCGCGTCGCGCGCCATTTTGACATATTTTAACATTGATTTTCATCATTGCACCCTTGTATTTTACCCCATATCTTTATTTCTTTAAAACATATGGTTACACAATTTAATTTATAAGAAAAACAAACAAAGTTTTATTATTATGTTATACATTACATCGTTATCACATAAAAACATATTAAGATATTCAACAAATACACCTATTTTACAGAACATTTTCAAAGTTACAAATCTTAAATATCTAACACACATGGTCAAAACAACAATCTTTATTAATAAACACTAATAAAATAGTTTAATTCACAAATTGAAGGCAATTAAATACACTTAAATTCGAATTTAATTTTCATATATAAATCTATTATTATTTCACTATTTTAAACACAAATTTAGGCACTTTTAACACAGCACTGTTAATACACACAATAATCCTGAAACATTTGTTACTTATTTCTACACATGTTACTGAAATTTTCACAAATTAATAAAGTTTTTTTTTTTATAGTATATTATTTAGACACTGTTTAAATCCCATACAACATGAACAACTAATCTGTACATGACTCTTATCATATCAGTAGGAGGCTAGTCATTCCGCTTGCGCCGCCGCTCTGGAGCGTTCGTGTAAGTTGTCCGCGCTCTCGTCCCCGTACGTTGAGTGCCTCTCGCTCTCGCGGCTCCGCTATCCTGCTCACGCTGTGCAGCGCAGTCGCCTCGGTGAGTTTTGCTTGCCTTCACTTACCGTTCTTGGTCCCGTGGCAGGGAGGTTTGACCGCTCATTGTTTTAGTTTTTGTTATTTTTCTGTTTTTGTTAATTGTTATTATTTTTTTATTACTGTTTCTTGTTTCTTGGAACGTCTTTTGTTCTTTTCAGAACAAGCCCCTGTTCTTTTGAGAACAGGATCCCCCCTCCCTTACTGTCTTAGAATAGAACCCACCCAAATCAGGGCCGTCCTCACATTATTCGTCCCCAACATCGACGAGATGGCTCGCCGCAATTATCTGCGTCCATAAATTCGTCCTCCCGAAGAGGACCTCTGCCACCACTGACAAACCTTTCTCTGACAGTAACGAATGAAACCCTTCACATTAGTGAATCAAAGCGCGGCCCGAAACGCGCCGCCAAAATCACCCCTGTCCAGCAGCCCTGCTGCCACCCTTACTTCCGCAGCCTCCGTCGCTGCACTCACCCCGCAGCCCCACTGCTGCCTCCACCTGCAGCCCCGCCGCTGCCAGTCCCCTTACTGCCACTTAACCTGCCCCCGCCTTCCAAGTCAGCATCTCGCTGCGCCCCCACCCTCGCTAAAATACAAGTCCCGCTCCCTGTCTTTCTCAGAGACAAGGGCAGTTCACCCGTCTATCAAAAACCTGCTATAACGCAGGTAAAATACGACCAGGCCACCAACCTCGGTGAGTCCATAAAAATCATCTCAGAGTCGGTAGAAGACTATCGTCGTATCACCAGGCTCTTCACAGCCGAGCGTGTGTCCTACCATACGTACGCTCTCCCAGAAGAGCGTAAGGTTAGTGGTCATCCGGAGAGTTCCATTCGAACTCTCCAACGAAGACATCCTGGAGGACCTTAAGTCCCAGGGCTTCCCAGTCGAGGCTGTGCACAAGATGCACAGCAACAAGGGCAAGAGGTTCCCGCTTGCCCTTGCTATTCTGTCCAACGTGCCGGAGGCAAAAACCATCTTCCGGCAGGTACGCACCATGTGCGGCCTGTCTAGAGTGAGGGTCGAGCCCCCCATAGGCGCGTTTTCCGGCACAGTGCCACGGCTGCCAACTTTATGGGCATGCGGCGGCCAACTGCTCAGCCCCCCGCCCCCAGATGCGTTAAGTGCCTAGACCCTCACCACTCGAAAGAGTGCCCTCGGCCCACTAATGCCGAATCCCCACCCGCTTGCGTCCTTTGCGAGCAACTTGGTCACCCGGCCAACTACAGGGGATGCCCTCGCGCTCCTCGTCCCCGTCTTACCAGAGCTCCACCGCCGGTTAATGACAATTCATTCCCGGCACTTCCATCGAAAATGCCCCGTCAGGGCTCTTCCCAGCCCCTTCAGGGTCCCCCTAGTCCCCATAACTACTCAACCGTCCACGGTGACTACAGTCCCCAAAAAAATTATTGCCTCACCTGTCCATGGTGACTATAGTCACCAAACGACATCTTTCGGTTTAAACGTGTACAGCGCAAAAGATAGCTGTTATTAATACAGTAAAAAAATATAGATGGTGCTATTTGAAATTTGTCATCTGTGAGTGAATTTTATCTGTATAATAGTAACAAAATATTTAGAAAAAAAAGTGAAATGAAATTTTGCTTTTTTTGTGGACTGTTATGGTGGCTACAGACTGGTCCCACGTACGCAACGTATGCGATGCAACGCTCCTACGTTAGTGTACACACTTGAACTACATATGCAACGCACGCAGTATTGCCAACAACTAAACTAGCTATCCACCAGATTCAATTTCTAAAACCACCAGAAACCACTAAAAAAGCGACCTTACACTCGTAATCCCTAAATTTTCCACTAAATAAACTTTTTTATTACGAAAAAAAGGTATGTTAGTAATTGTTTTATTTTATTATTACATACTATGTAACAATATATTAAATTTGGGGGATGAGTCGCTCGCGTCCGTAGGCTTCGACCACCTAACCTAGGCCCACCCTACACGTGTCCCTGGTGCAACGAGCACAAAGCCGAAAAGATTAGACTCGGCCTCGCCGTATGGTAGCGGCGTAAAATCTACCACCCTTAGTCGCACCATGAGCCAACAAAAAAAAATGGCCCTGAGTTCCCGGCGCCTTTAATGGGGCAGGGTGAAGAATCTCCGGGAGTAAAACCGGCGACGAGGTTCGCCACCCGTCACGTTCTGTTCGAGGGGCGAAAAGTGGATTGCGGAGGCCCGTCTGGCTACGCTGAATGTATGTGGAGCAATGAATGATAAGATGGATGAAGTATGCGAAATGATGAATGATAGAGGAATAGATGTGTTATGTGTAAATGAGACGAATGAAGGGAAAGGATGTTACTGCACATGGCATGTATACCGCTTACTGGTCTGGTGTAGATGAGACCGAGCGGGCATGCCAGGGAGTCGGTGTCATCCTTTCAGAAAGAATGGGTCAATGTGTAAAGAGTATGAATGTGTTTTGCTATGGATACGAATGAAAGGCTTAAAGAAGTTGTTTGTGCTAGGTGTACGCCCCAGACATGTCCAGCCCACTTATATCCGAGAGCAGTTTTGGGACATGGTAAGGATGGTGTTGAGGAAATGTAAGAGAAATGAAAATATTATTATGTTAGGAGATTTTAATGAAGGGTTGGGGTGAAGAGGTCTGGTTATGAAAGGATATTAGGAACGTTCGGCGATGAAAGTGTAAATGAGAATGGTGAAGACCTCTCGCCGCATGTGTGGAAAAGAATCTTGTGACGAACACTTTATCGCCATAAAAGGATTCACATGTATACATGGGAAAGAGGTGATGATAGAAGTATGATAGATTTCATAATTGTGGATGAAAGAATGCGGAGCGCAGTGGTAGATAAGGGTTTACTGGGGTCCAACGTTGGGACGGATCATTACTTGGTCTTATGTCGAATTAATGGTCTATTCAAGCGTTGGCGGCATCGGGATCATCTGTTCTACCACTGCGTTACAGCGTATAAGAATAGAGAGGTTACAAGATGAAGAAAGAGAAGTATAAATGTAGACTGAGAGAGAATATTAGTGGTTTGAATGAAATATGTATGAATGATTTAGACCTGAAGACCATGGAATAATGTTAAGAAAGTTTTAGTGGATGCAGCCACCGAAGTATGTGGTGTAAGTAAGAGAACGAATGAAAGGAAAAATAATACGTTGTGGTGGGATGATGATACGGATGGAAGTTGAAGAAGAAGAGAGCATGGCTAGATTTACTGGCAACCAAAGCTGGTAATTCTGGCGGTATGAATGATGAGATTGAAAGAAAAAGGCAGACTTTAGACTTATAAATAAGAGAGTAAAAGAAGTTGTTGAAAGGAAAAGCAAGAAAGAACGGATAAGAATGATAGAAGGATATCTGATAACTTCCAGGCAAATATTAAAATGTTCTGGAAACTCGTAAGAACTGCCAGGGAAATTCAAACAGCCTAGAATGAATGCTATACGAGACGAGAATGGCTGTATGCTGAATGATGAAGCTTCGAGTTTAAAGAGATGGAAGGAATACTTTGAAAGCGTGTTTATGAGTGAAGAGTCGTCTGAATTAAGTGAAATAGAAATTTGAAAGAAGTGGAGAGAGGTAGAGATAAGTGTAGATGAAATAATGAAAGCAATGAAAAGCATGACAGGTAAAGGCGGATATGATAGAGTATCACTCGAAATGCTAAGGGCTGGAGAGTGGTGGCAGGCCTGCTGTACACCTTGTTTAATTTATGTTGGGAACTGAAGCGGGTACCGGAAGACTGGTGCAAAGCCGTTATAGTCCCAATATATAAGGGAAAAGGTCACAGCAGGACTGTAAAAACTACGTAGTATCAGCTTGCTTAGCATTGTGGGTAAACTATGCTAAGGTGTTAATTGAAAGAGTTATGGAAGAAACTGATGGAAAAATTTGGGATGTGCAAGCTGGATTTAGAAAGGGGATGGGGTGTACGGATCAAGTCTTTCCATGCGCATGATTGCGGAGAAGTTTTGGCCAAAAACAGAAAGTTTTGTGCGTTCATGGACTTGGAAAACATGACAGAGTGGACAGGAATATGTTATGGCAAACACTGAACTCATTTGGTTTGAGCGCTGGTTTGATACAGGCATTAAGGTCTTTTATAGGACTCTAGTGCTTGTGTCAGGATCAACGGGTCTACTCGGACTGGTTTGGCATCCAAAAGGTGTCAGACAGGGCTGTGTAGCTTCCCCGTGGCTGTTTAACCTATTTATGGACAGTTGTTTGCAAACTTTGAATTGAAGAATGTGGGTTGAGAATGGGTGAGTTAACCGTCAAATGCCTTTGTACGCCGATGATCAAGTCATATTTGCATCGTCGGCGGCCGAGTTGCAATGATGGTTACTTTAATGAACTGGTCATTAAAAGAAAGGGGTGAAAGTGAACGCAAGTAAAACAAGTGATGGTTTTTGAAAGAGAAGAAAGTAAAACGTTATGTGAAATAAGAATAGAAGGGAGTTGATTGAGCAAGTGGATGAGTTTGTATATTTGGGATGTTTATTTAGCAGGGATGGTAGATATGATAAGGATATAGAACGACGAGTGAACGCAGGAAATAGAGTGAACGGGCACGCTATTGTGAGGAGTCAAAATGTGTCGGCACGTTTGGCAATTCATAATGCTGTGTTAGTCCCTACTTTAATGTATGGTAGTGAAAGTTGGTGTGGCAGAAGAAGCATGTAGAATAAATGCTGTAGAAATGCGGTCATTGGGAGTATGAGGCTGAATCTGAATGACAGGTGAGAAATAGTGTGATAAGAGAAAAGTGGTTTGCAAGATGACGTTGTGACCAGGATTAAGAAAGGAATGCTTCGTGGTTTGGTCATGTAGAAAGAATGAACGAAGAAAGAGTGACAAAGCAAATTTATGCTGCAGAAGTGAACGGCAGAGTCGGAAAGGGACGCCCTAGACGAAGGTTTATCGACCAAATTGGCGATATATTAAAATGAGCCAGATTAGAGTACCCTAACCGACGTGCGTGTATGCGTAGATATATGGATGTAAAGGAGGAGAGAGGTGTGCCAGGATCGTGCCAAATGGAAGTCCGTAGTCTCTGCCTCACCTCTGGTGACAGGCGTGAGTGTTTATGTATATGTATGTATGTATATTAAATTTCTATGTAATAAACAATAATAAATATATATAGGAACAATTGATAAATCAACCGGTCAACATCTATTTATTATTTAATTAACTGTTATTTTAAATTAAATCATCTTCTTCAGATGCATCATTTTTGTCGACACCATGAACTTCGGTTTCAGATTGATATGATTTTTTAGTATTTATTCGTTTTATAATGCTTATCGGAATTTTCAATTCGTTGCAGCATTTTCCTGCCAACCTCATACCACAGCGCGTACTCTTAAAATGGCATGCTAAAGGATTAAATTTTGTTGTTTTAACACGCTTTTATTAGGTCGACCTGTATAAAATTAGTGGGATATAAAAGTATCTACAATTTTTTATATTAATTAGGGTCAAGTACTAAGCTGTATGTGGTATGTAGCAATCTCTATGGAGGTGTCAGTTTAGAAAAATATGATCTGAAGTTTAAAATGAGTGGCAAGTGTCTTTGTAAAAATAAATATAACTATTTTATTTCCTTTAAATTCTATTAAATTTCTTCCTCACAATAACGTTGTAGTAAAATTGAATCTAAAGTTCATGTTCATACCTCTGACGCACTCTGACAAGAGCTCTGTAGTCCAGTCAAATAAGGTCTGAAATCTTGTATGTAACTAACTAACGGAATCTTTTAATGTAACTTGTAGACGGCCGATCGACTTGAAAATTTGCACTCGTATCAAAGACCGATGAAATTACAATACTTTAATAACTTTATCCTAGTATCCCGATCGGTATCACTAGGATAAAATAAAATAATTTTAACTTTGGCGTGTTTCTTTAGCTTTTTTAAGCTATAATTACTTTTTATTACAGAGTAATCACAAAAGACGCTAATAACTCAAGTTTTAATTCAACTGGGATGGATCATATGACGCACGCCATCTCCGATGAATCATTTTGCCTACACAGTAAAAGTAAATTCTCCTGAAATGACGTAGATATATACTTCGAAACGTATAAGTGGTTTAACATTCAAGTGATCATCTTTCCACAAATTGAAACTTAATTCTACAGACGCACTAGAAAAAACCACCAGCTGAAGAAGTATTGCATCAATAAAAGCAATATTTATCCATAAAAGGGAGGAAGAAATCACCAGTTTTAGTGGAAAATCCACTAGTTGGCAAATAATAGGGATTTCGTATGAATATCCTTCCCACGCCGATCTAGACATCGTAGATCGACGTTGCATCGAC